>JBBMHQ010141518.1:14534-34425 GCA_037834295.1 Postelsia palmaeformis
GTGGGCCTCGTCAACCAAGCGTTTCGCGCATTGGCATTGGCATAGTGGACCGCCCGTGAGAGTAGTTGTAACTTCGTCATCAGCGAAGCGGTCAGGCGTCGCTGTGGCAGTGACGGCGATACTGGTCACCTCGGGGCCACTCGTAGAGGAAGCCGTTTCTGACGCAAGCGGGGTAGCTTCCCCTCTGGAACCATAGCAATGCCGAGAAAGGGGATGCCTGGCCGGTATCCCCTCTTGCTCTCGCAGCACGTTATTTTCTGACAATGTGGGCATGAACTTCATATTTCGGGTGGTGTGGTCAAACTCACAGGACCTTCTCCAGGGCCTCTGCCCACCTGTTGTTGAGCTTGGACCTTCTGTAGCATGACTGCCAGTATATGCCGTCAGCTTGCATTCCACGTTTTCCTTGTGACTATCGTTAGACACGGTTTGGCTCCCGTCGACCTCTCTTGTTTGGGGCATTTCCTCATCCCCAGAGAGCATGGCGCCTGAAGACCTACCCGTCCGCCTCGTGGAAGGGTATGCCAGCCGCGACCTGTCATGTTTCTGTGTGTTCTCCTTGTCTTTTGTGTCCCTGGTACATCCCGGCATTCTGAGAGAGTGGCTGCCGCTGTGTGTATCGCGATGTCTCGATTGATGATGTTGACGATGTTGATGGTGTTGATGATGTGAACGTACAGCACTGCTGTTAATAGTCACAGCGTGACCATTGCTTGCGTTTGCTCTACGGTGGCCATCTTCAACAGCTTCGACGGCCAGAGCTGCCTGCTTGGTGCAGACGGGATCGTTGCCACATTTTTGGTCTCGTCGCGAAGAATCGGGTCAACGGTGTAGGGTTCACAGTATTCCGTTCATAGGCGATAAAAGGAGACAATCAGACTAGGGTTTCACCAGAAACAAAACCGTCTGGGATGTTGCTTGCACCGAGGATACTTGTTACCAGTAGCTTATTAAGTGTACGGCCAACAGGTTTAACCCTAGCCATCTATAAAAATCGTGTTGCTATGTACTGCAGGAGTCACCTATTCCAACGCCAAAACGCGGTTGCAGTGCTGCGGCCTCAAACATACC
The DNA here is from genome assembly GCA_037834295.1 of Postelsia palmaeformis. Taxonomy (NCBI): domain Eukaryota; class Phaeophyceae; order Laminariales; family Laminariaceae; genus Postelsia; species Postelsia palmaeformis. Next base: position 15,606 of record JBBMHQ010141518.1, read on the forward strand.
CTGTGACACCACCTCATCGCTCTAAAGGTCTTAACGGGATGTTTCACGCTCCGCAGGCGTAAAGAAGGCAGGGTATACCTCGTGAAAGGACAAACGAGAATAGCAGCACGGCGACGGTCCAACATGCCCATTAATACATACAGGAAACAAGCCCTCTGATGATGGAACGATAGCCAATTAAACCTCAAGTACAGCCAATTTGCACGCAGCACAACATTATTAGTGTTAGAAATCGCATGCTGTGTTTCGAACAAGTAGCCACGCCTAAACGAGCCCGCGACATACGCTACCAAAGAGTCGAACAGTATTGCACTACGCAAAGAAAGCCAAGAAGAGAATACTTCTGCTGTGATTGGCTTCCGTTTGCTGTTCTTACCAGCGATATTATGATACTATTGTCACTATGTACTGTAGCATTACATGGGAAAGTGGTGCTTGTGAGAACACCTGAAACGGCAAGCGTTTCCAGTACACTACATGAGTAGATCAGTACATTATGCGAGTGGGACACTCTGAAATTATATACCTGGTACGCAGCAAGCCGCACCAAATTGTATTGTGGGGGACCGGTATGGAGTCATACAGCATGTATCACCCACCATAGCCTCGAGGAATAAGCTCCAGCATAGTCGACCGCCTGAAGAGATTGGCGCCTCGTCACCAACTTCACGGACTTCTTTGCGCTCTTTTATGTGGACGAGCTTTCCGTCGCGTTCATTGATTTCATCGCCTTCCCCGGCCACCGAACCATTGGCCATGACGTGATGGCTCTTACTATAATTACTGGGCCCTTTTGACGATCGAGTCCGAGGTAGGCCATTGCGTAGGACTGCACCGAAAACTACCTTGGCGCGTTCGTTGGAAACGGGGCCGGGGGAAGCTCCAAGGTCTCGTAACATCTGCTCATTTGATAAAGGATCGATGAGAGGAGCGACGCAAGGGTCGACGAGAGAATGAGAGAGAGGATCGAAGAGAGGATCGAAGAGAGGATCGAAGGGAGGATCGAAGAGAGGATCGAAGAGAGGATCGAAGAGAGGATCGAAGAGAGGATCGAAGAGAGGATCGAAGGGAGGATCGAAGAGAGGATTATACATGTACAGTCACAGCACGGCAGAAAAAGGCATACCTTCAACGACCTAACGCTTTTTACAATGAGTTATGCGTGAACACACTCCCTGCACAATGTACACCGTCCATACCATACATCTGCATGGTGTAGATCTCTCCGCATCATGCATACCTCTACATCACGCTGATTTGCACTCATCATGCAGATCTCTACTACCTCGAGCAGATCTGCACATTGTCGGGAGAGCGTCGCTACCCGTCACGCTTGAGCCTAAAAACAGGGCAAAAGTGTTGTTAAAACCAGCGTATTCAAATGTGAATGATCGCTGACACCGAGTGAATGGCTTTGCAGGCAGCAGCATCATCGCGCCACCTATCATACCCTCTATCTAAACAACACGCACTATCTGTACAACACCTACTACGTGTCATACAATCGTACCCTCAGAAAGGTCTGCCGGTTGAAGCCAGTTGGTCCAGTCCTTGATGGAGCGTTGCTGCGATAGCTGCAGAACAGCTGGTATAACGAGTCCCGCTGCGAGCGCAAGGCTATCAGGGCGGGGCGACCGTACAGAACCTCGGGTCTTGCAGAAAACAAAAACGACAGTAAAGCAGTGTACATATACATTATTATGATAGCGGCACAGCTCCCACCCAGCATTTTGACACGGGTGAAACCACAGCTGTGAAGAAGGTGGTAGTAGCTCCATAACGACCGTGGTGGGTTTCTACAATGACTTGAGAAGGCCAGTCTCCGTCGGTGATCGGCGGACGAAAGCTTCATCAATACTGTACCCTGGTATGCGTTACCTTATCCGACACCGACTTTCGCTTACTGGGGACCTCTGTACTGCGTTAGTGTATTCATGACGTGTTCCGGACAGCCGGTGTGCTAAGATACGCTGCAAGTGAATGTCTGCCAGGAAAGTAAAGTATTGTTCGGAAATATGGTGCTTGTGAGAATACCTGCTGTAAAGCACGCTAAAGGCTGCATTGTGTCACCTTGGCGACCACACACGCGTCCTGCTGTCGGCAGCCAGAGGAAGCACTCCTTCCAAGAGCAGCCTGTGCATCGCTCGTCCAGACCTATCCCCACCTTCATCATTCGCTTCACGTGGATATACCAGACAGGCTACATCGGCGAGAGTTTGATAGAAGTCCTCGAACGTAAACATTAGTACTCCAGCAGCAGCAGTAGCAGGTCGATGGCGCTGGTCTGAGCGTTGGAGGCCTTGTAGCTCCGTTCTCTTGAACTTGCGCTCCTTCGCTTCAAGTCGTTCCGCCACGAGGCCCTCGATCACTAGTGGGTCGAGGCCCGAATACGCCCCTTTGGGATTGCCCATCCACCCCGCTTCTTTACACAGCATGCACAGCCGACAGACAAGATCCTCACCTCGTTGGACCCCACGAAAGAAGCGCGAGTGCAGAAATAAAAGAGCCGAGGCGGATTCCTCGAGAAACAGTGCTTCTTTCTTGCCTGTGGTGGCTGACATTTTGTTGGCGGTAGTCTTATACTGGCATGTAGTGCCGGTAGTGCTCCTACTGCCAGGCTGTTCCCTGCCCTCGAGGACGAAGTCCTCCTCGGCCATCCACATTATGCCCCTCTTGTCCCTTGGTCCTGGTCGCTGAGCTTCGCAACCCCTTTCCGATGTAGACGCTCCGGGGACTTTCCTTATATACCCCCTAGTGCTAGGTCCATCTCTGTTAGACGCTCCAACGCCGTCCCGCTGGCGCGGTTCCGCCCCGCGCCTGATAGTAGACTCTTTTGACACGGCGTATGGGGGGTTGGTAGAAGACATGGTGGCTCCCACCCCCGCCGCCCCCGCAGCGGCAGCAGCGGTTGAAGCCCGGTCGGCGATAAAGTCGCTGGCAAAGAAAATGTTCTTGGGCCATCGAGGTAGACGAGCCATGGGATCGGAGACAACAGGAGGGGCTGCTTGGATCGTTTTCATCCGGAGCTTATGTTGCGTGTTGTGCGTGTTGTGCACGTGTGGAGCGCCACGCTGGTGTCGGAGCGTAACCTTTACGGATAAAATGAAGGCAGTACAAAGCGCGGGGTGGTGGGTGGGTCGTAGTGGCCATTGGGGGGAATTCGGTGTGTGTACGAATGCAAACCGTACGTACGTACCGTATGACACGCAAGATAACACACCCCCTCAGACGTTTTTCCAAGTTCATTTTCTTGACAACCGAGAGAATGCGAATGCCGGGCGGTGCGCCTATCTTTGGACAGATCTCGACGAGATCTTTCCAAAACGACCGTTTTTGTTGTGGGTGCCCCCCTGGTTGTGGATAAAATCGACATTGAAAATCGTCTCAGGGGGTGTGTTATCTTCCGTGTTATACGGTACCTGGTACTTCGCACGAAGATAGAGCAATGAAGATCACAACACCTGATGCACGTACCTGGTACATACCAGGACGTGATACTGCTGTACAGTACTAGTACTTCGTACGATATATATGGTATGCGGTTTATGTAGTTAAGGCGTGTTGACGCGACCTCTGTGGGCTTCAAGGAAAAATGGCGTGTGTGTGATATTATCGCATGATCGATCTACTCGTACAGATCCGAGCGCATAAATAATCTAACGCGGGACCCTGCGAAAATAGACAGCCTTTGTCGACCTGCATGTCTGCTGATGCTATGCAACGAAGGGCTATTTCATTATTTCGTTACCGATGGTGACGAGCGCCTCCACATATTACGTACGCGCAAGTATTCGGGATTGGTAGTAAGCAACGCAGGGACTCTGGCAAACTCAGGAGTGCGGAGCTCACTCACATGTCGCGCCCGTTGAGACATACCAGGTGCATGTGCAATAATACCGGCACCAGTATCCAACAGAGATCTTGTCGAATGCTTGCCCGCTGCAGATTTCGAGATCTTGCCGTGGGGGTACTTACACGAGCCGTAGTTCACCCTTGAAATTGAATCGTCAATCTATGTCAGCGAGAGCAATCAACTATGCAGGTACATAATGTGCGGACTGCAGGCGGCAGACGTTGTTATCGGGATGCCAACATCATCCAGAGAGTAAAAACCACCACAGGATTGGCGAAACTGAAGAAAGGGAGTTCCTAAATTATCAAGAAGCTGTGCAGCCTCAAATTTTGCATCCCCGTGCTCTCTAAGAGCTGCGTCGCCGTAAGTGGTGGGTTGTTCTGCTTCCAGACAACAGTTGAGAGGTTGAGACGCAGAAAAACTCAATAATGGCGTTCCGTATGACAGGCCGCGTTCTTGGAGCGCTTGCAAGGGAGCGTAACGATGTGCAGCCGGCGCTGAGGAAGGTCTGGAAGGCGCACGAACACACCGATGGCCTGGTAAGAAATCTCTCAGTATGCACCCCCACGAGCGTGGCAACGCTGCGCGAAACGTACAGCAATAGGGCATAGGACCCGAACTGCTTCGATGCTGATAGTGGCGTATATTCATTTATCCTGCAGCTTCAGGAATCGTTCGCCATGGCACCTATGCAGGCCGTGACAGCTGTCTCGTCGTCTCGCTGTTTGGCCGGATGATGAGTGACGAGTGACGAGCACTTGACGCTTGGTATCTCCTCTTCTAGCGATCGGGGTTGTAGAGGTTGTTTTTCACGTCTCTTTGCGAGAGGAGATGCTTCTTGCAGAGCGGCGCGTTCGTTTATGGTGGTTCCCGTCATGTCCTCGTCATCCCTTCTGTCCGTCTCTCGACCGCCCCGCGCAAGCTCCAGCAGCAGCAAGGCATCTCCAGCAATATTATAGCGATACAGGTAGCAGCACCCTGTCATCCTGTATAACGAGTCACGAGTTGGTCAGTCGGGCCGGTTGTGGTGGTTGTGCTGGGGCATTGCGGCATTGGTTGCGTTGATGACGAATGCCACACACAGCAGTCGCCGGTACCCCTGTGATGTGCGTGTCGCGCGGGTAACTGCTTACAGACTGGTGCTGTATAGCGATGCATATATATCATACCTCACACGTAGCAATACCTCTCTTCAGCCCCCCAGAGTACTGGGGGCATTTTACGGCTGTGATGCGTGCGTTACTGCTGTCTGCTGTATAGAGATTGAACCATAGCATACCTTGCACGTTCGTAGCGATACCGCTCTTCAGGCCCCCAGAACACATACATCCTCCTGTATTAATATAATATTAATCGTACAAGAGCAGCACAAGAGCAGTGCAGCAGCCAGTCCACGAGCTGGGCCAGCCAAGGTGCTCCCAAAGCGGCAAAGTGGTCATGCCCCGCTCAAAACCGCGTATTTGGATGTGATTTTTTTACAGTAGTCTTGATCATGCACCAAGCCACAAACGGAAAGGAAGCCCTTTTTTTTTTGTTCGAGAAGTTTGACCGTTACAAAGATCCGGAAATATACAAAAGCGACCGTGATTTGTCTTGAAAAAAAAAGGAAAAATGGCCGGCTTTCCGTTTGTCTTCAAATGCCGTGGAAATACGAGCTTAAAATTTCAGATCGAAACTGCAAAAATTTAGCGGGGCATCGCAGGAATACCCACTTTTCTCGTAGTTACTTGTTTTATGTCGTATGAAAATCGTGTTTTGGCAACCTCTTGATGGGTAGCAAATTGGGCAATGAAAGTATTACCGATATTCTCGCAGGGTCTTCAACTACGCCTCCACCAATTTTGCCTCGATCGGGAACGGCAATTGTGTTTCGAAATTTGTGTTGAAAAAAAATGCGTTTTTGAGTTTCCGCCGATAACTCGTCGAGCTCGAGTCGAGATATAAATATGTTTTGATTTTAATAAATACTCCGTACCAAGTACCTCGTACATATTTTTCTGCGCGTGTTAAGCAGTGTCAGGGTCAGTGCCTCCAAATTTCAAGTCCAAATTCACAGTACTGCACACGAGATATGACGTTCGGATGCTCTATCCGTTTTTTGGCTGGCCCAGCTCGTATATGATTCCCGTCTGATATTGATCCTGAATCTGGCAAGACCCGAGTCTAATGGACGACGCCTGGCTCACGCCCTCTCTCTCCTCAAGTAAGTGTCTCCAACTTCACATACGTCTCGCAATGGCGATCAAAAAGTCGAGGTACTACTCGTAGCTGTGATGATCTTTCGTACCTTTCGTTGCCGTCGTTGTCTTCAACGTGTATGATATTGTATTATATATGATATTGTATGGAGTACCAGGTATGGAGTACCAGGTATGGAGTACCAGGTATGGAGTACCAGGTATGGAGTATGAAAGAGGTACACAGCAGAATGCACTGCTGTGCAGACGGCTGGATACATCTCGCTTTCGCTGATGCCTCTACACCCGCTGACATGGCAGTACATGCAGCACTACACTTTTGCATTATAGACTCGCTAACACTCATCAATGGCAATAAATAGTGGTCCTCTTTGTCTTCTTATTAATGAGTGAGCGTTCCATTCGTTGCCGTCCAGAGTAGCATTAATACTCCGGAGTAGCTAATATCAACAGCAGCAGTGCTAAGCTCGTACTAAAACATTATACGAATATCGTACTGGTACTATAGTATCGTACATTATAGAAGGGCTGAGTGAAACCTTGGTCCAGCCAACCTTGAGCAGCCTTGCACATACTCTCTATTAATAGCCTTTCTATTAATATTAATATTACGTGTACGTCGTACCTGGTACCAGGTATGTATTTTATGTAGGATTAAGTGTGGCACTCGCCCGTGAGCAAGATTTGTCACCCGAAATTTTTAAGCGTCCCCCATACAGTTGATTGACCCTTATAATAGCAGTACGTTCTTAACGGTGTGACGGCTGTTCTACTCTTTCATTTACAGGTTATTCCTGGTTGTACTGCTATACAGCAGTGTACCAGGTACTCTGTGTACTCTGTAGGTATTAGTATTAATAACACACAAAAAAATATGTGATAATAGCACACCTCCTGATCCCCGACCTCAGTTTCCGAGGCGATTTCCCAAACCCTAAAGAAAGGGGAGGGCACGAAACGAAAAAACGAAAACGAGAACGAAGGAGGGAGGAGGACGTTCGAAAGATCTCGACTCAGAAGTGAGACACGCGGATTGACGTTAGCGCGTTGTCGGTCAAATCATTCACCAGCGCAGTATATACGTATATACTACCAGGCAGTACTGCAATATTAGTAGTATAAGTATATAGGTGGAAATGCATCCGCGGGAGTGTAGCGTCTGTTATCCTCGCATCAGATGTATACATGGTATCAAGAAATGCACCTTACCAATATATTCGATACCTGGTACGTCATACGTCATACTGCTGTACCTCTGTCCCTGTGCATCTATGGCAGTATAGCAGTATAGCAGTATTACGAGTATTACGAGTAGTATCAATACAAGATTACAATAACTACTGTAGTGCGTAGATCTCGAGCACCAGGTGCCCATGCCGGTATACCAGATATATGGTACTGATGTGTATCACACCAGTTCCAGCCTCTGCACTACTGTAGAGTAATGTTCGCAGGTACATGACACGTCTCATTTGGTGTTGTTGCAACGATCTTTCCATGCGCATTTGGCCCCATCGCTTGTCTTGACCATCCAACTCAACTTACAGCTACCTTTAGTATTACGAGTACACGTGACGTGTATCGTAACTTAACGGTAAACCTCGTGCCACGATCTTGTACGAGGCACGCTACTCGTATCATACGAAACGTATTCTGCTGCTGCTGCTGCTGTAGCATTTCGTCTAATGCTCCAGAGGTGGTGCTATTCATATAATACGACTTGCTTCAACATTTTTGAGTCGTGCGGCTATGGTACTGTGTGACACGTGACGGTAAGGGGGTTTGTCATGACTTTTGACACGCAGGCGTTTAGCGTTTTGGTCCTGGACACATTGACACATACCTGTATCTTTCCCTTTCCCTTTCTTGTCGCTTTTGCCCTCTCGTTGAACGCCTAGAGTCGTCTTCGGCGTCCAATCGTGTTAAAGTTCACCTCTTGATAGTGAGAACCTCTTTGTGACTTGATTCACTTGATTATCGCACTACAGTAGTAATGAGGGAAAAGTGTCGAAAAAAAAGTGTCGGTTAGACGTATGCGAACGAGAACGCGAAGTTCACTTTTTTCAAAATATATTGCTTTCAAAGAACAGCCGAAAAATTCCTCGTACCGCCGCTGTGGGGAACAAGGGGAAAAATGTTTGATTTCTTCTTTTTTTCCCAACAGCCGCAGGCGGCGCATTTTTTTTTTCTGGTTGCAATTTGTCAACACGCTGATAGAAACCAGCTCGTGCCACGATCGACGCTCGATCTCGACATAGACCCAGTCCACGGCCAACCCGCTCGGTGTCCGGCAAGGCCAACGACTATAGATGACGGCCTCGAAGGTATCACATGGATCCATGGTCGAGGGGGCGAGAGCTTGCCGGCGGCGTCCTACGGTATCCTCCCAAACTTCTTTTTTTTCTGGCCATTCGAGACGGATAGAGAAGTTTTGTCTTCTGTTTTGTGCACACCAGCGGCCTATTGTGTTTAATCATACGCCTGGTCAGGTCCCGCCACATGGCACCGGCGATGGTGTGAAGACGGTGACCCTAGGGTGGGTCGGAGCCCCTCACGAGCGCACTCTGTTCAGAAATCATGACGCAGTCATTGGTTTCGTCGATCGATGTCTGTCAAGGACTCGGAATCGCGCCGCTTCGAACCAATGATCGGCTCGAGTTTTTCTCAAGCCGATGCTGGCCCAACACCGGCCCCAGATTTACTTTTTTCGGGCTTTTCCAAAAGTTTATTTTCTTTTATTTTCTAAACGTGCCCATACGAAGCGTGTTCTATTTTTTTGGAGGGTATCTTCGAGATTTAAACTTTTTGTTGATAATGCTTTCCCAGTGGCATGGGTCTTACATCGTCCATTTGAAACTGAGGTAGGTGAGGATATCATATTAAGTTGATGGAGTAGACAAACTTCAAGGCAGTGGGTTGCGCGACACGCGCGCTGCTCGGCATTTGCTTTTACGGCGTGCTGATACCATCTTATCATAAACTATTAATAGAGGTTGACGAGACCGCACTGCGTCTTGGCCCCACCGCAAATGTCACGGTCGTTTACTCGTTGACATTGCTGATACGTCGACATGCAATGTTGGGCTGATCTCCGCCGTAAAAAGAAAGCCGAATTTCCGTATCTGACGCAGAAGGCTGGGGCTTCTGCGTTCCAAGTACACCGGTCTCTATTATACCTCACACCTTCATTCCTCATGTTCGTTCAATCGTGCGTTATTCGCATGCGCGGGGTTCGTCTATTTTGTTGATTCTGTTGGTTCTTGTGATTGCACTATCGGGGGTAACCCCATTTTTTGCTTTCTTTGCTTTGGGTTATGGGGACTATCACGCGTTCAGCCCTCTGGGACTGACTGCGAGAAAGCGACGAAACCAATCCCACTCTGTCTGACAATATAATCACAGTTTGCATACTAGTGGCCAGTCGAAATGATCATTATGTTGCGACACCAAGTGGTATATGACTTTGGTATGACTTTGATGCTTTCAACCGTGTAGAAACAGCGTGGGCGGCCGGCCAGCAGTATGGGTCGCAGGCGCCCCGTGCCTCACGACTCCTTGCATTGTAAGTGAGACACAAGGTTCTACCATCCCCGAAATCACAGCAGTGACCGTTGCTGTAAGCGGCAGTTTGTACCGTCGAGTTTCCTTTCTGGAGTCCCTAGAGGTTGGAGGTTTACCAGGTACCTGGTATGTCAGAAGGAAGAATGCACAAGGATTTGTTTTACTGATTGCAGCATCGCCCACACGAAGATGACAGTATCATACGCAGTCTACTGTATCATGTACAGTAGTAGTATGAATGATAGAGTTAGGGTGATATCGGGTAGTCTCATAGGCCTTGCTGCAACACTATTGTCGACCAACGGACACACAGCAACTGCCTGTTGTTCTGTACATCCAAAATAAGGAAATAAATCCGGGGAACAACTCACAAATGCTGATCACAAATCGTCGGGAGCACTACAATCAGGGTATGGTAGTTTATCAAAGGTCCTCGAAGGGCTGCTGGGATAAATAAGGGGTGTGCCCGAAGTGCAACATACATGGGCAGGTGTATCTACAGCACGCGCGTATATCAGGCAGTTGCATTGTATTGCCTCGGCATTATTTTTTCTAGACGGGTGATAATCCCGAATTTCTCGCTTCTCAGGTCGCCCTCCCCGACTCCCTACGGTGAGACGTTATTGAGAAGTGAAAGTGAAAATTCGCGTCCACTTTGCTACCGACAGACGGTTAGTGTTGCATTCATCTTGTATGTATCTTGTACCGGGTATGTATTACTCTTAATACAGCAACAGTAGTAGCGATTTGAAGATTTGAAGTATGTGGCGCTGGAGGGAAGGCCTTTGCTTTCGGCGAAAACAGCATCGTCGCCCTTTCGGTCCGTTGGGATGGCCGGCCATTGTGGCCGGCTGGACGAGGGGTGACACGCCCATTTTTTGGACAATGTGCTCAGATGGCACTCAAATGGCACCACTGGTTCAGTCATGTCTATCCCCTCCACTCTTTATCTCTCTCTGTACATCATCATTGGTGGTGTAGTCGACGTCAGTAGCATCCAGCATCGATCTGTAGCACTGCACCAGTGTGTGTTCTTCACATCATGGAACCGTTCTTTCTACCCACCCGTCGACATCCAGCACAACTTCCCATTAATAGTGTCCGTGCCGATCAATCCTTTAGATATACAAGCTCTGTGGCCACACAACTACGACACAGAGATACTACATTGTTGTGCAGTAAGCGGAGTAGGCAATCTCATGCCATGTAATCGTACACATCCTTTGAAAGTATGTCTCGTGGACCACAGGAGGTCGATCCGTACGACAATACTTACAATCTCCTCGTGTTCCATCCGACGCGGTCAGCTCATACTACGCATGCTGCTCATGCCCGCCACTTGACCCATTTTTTTGTTCCCGAAGTGCACTCGATGGTGCGTTGTCACGGCCTGGTACATGCATGGACGTGTGAGGCGGAACTATTGCACGTACGTGCAAGGCTCTTCAGAATTGCACTTAAATTAAATACGGTTGCATGTGTTGTCGATATGTATAGCCTACATGGTACAATATGGAATCAGGGTACTCGGTGGGCCTCCGGCGGTTCCTGTGGAGGGCTGGGGACATTTCTGTATCATACCACTAAGTGGGAGCAGGGTGCCTATTGGGATGAGCACACTGTCGGGTCAAAACACTTGATGGGAACGGAGTGCCATGTGTTATAATAAATACGCGCAAATCTAACAACATTGCACGCATATATATACGTGCAATTTCTCCGCTTTTGCATGTACGCCCGTTTTCTCCTCAAACTCCAGGTAACTCGGACGATATCGCCGTACCAAGTAAACCTGTTCGGGTCTTTCATCAAGTCGATCCCCAAGAAGGTAAGGAGAGAGCCAAATCCTCGAGCGCTCGACTGTTAGTTCACTACTGCACCCCTTCGAGGGTGATGGACTTGATTATAGTATAGAGGGAAAATATTGCGACGAATAATAACGAGGACAGCTTCGGTCACTGCTTGGGAGAGGTGTAATAGGATGCGAGGAGTCGTATCGTACCACACGGGTGCAGCATGACAGCACCACCCATCTTGTAGTGCTGCCCTTTTATTTTTGGATTATTAGGGCACTACAATACGAGCTGTTCCAGCGACAGGCGGAACTCGGTTCCTTCAAAAAATAATTGCCCTGGTTTTGGAGAGTTGGAATACGAAATTTGGCGCGGTTGTTTCTCATTGCGAAACCAACAATCAAGGTGGAGTTTTTTTGTTCATTGTTTTTACGTCGTGAGGTGCATTTTTCCGTCGGGACTTTTCGCCGAATTTGACCGCGACTGACGGGGCAAGAAGTAAAAATGAAATGGCCACCGTGTCGTTGGTTACTATTGTAGCCCAGAAATACCTTGCAAAATTCGTTTCACAACAAGAAACAGAGTTCAAAAATGATTTCGCCGCGGAGTAATATTCATCCTAGGGTTTCCAAAGAGTCCCGTTCATCGTTCCAGTAATTTGGCAGGCGTTTCTTACTCGTACGGCTCGCAGAAAAAAGTAAGAGACATTTACACGTCTTCCGCTTGTTGATGCGATCATGTTAACACATGTACCGTCGAGTTACCCGACGAAATGACGGACTTATGGCCTGAAGACCTAAAAAATGTACTGTAGACTCCTTTGATCCCTATGGAAGAACGCCTCCTCAAGTACTACGAACAATGATCACATACCTGGTATCACGAACTACAGCTCGTTCATGAACACCAGCGTCACCAATGCGTTCCCCTTGCCGATGCTCTCACACGGGTGTGCCTTGTGTTGTGAGTTTCGGTGTATTCATTGTTTTATCGCCCGAACGTGGAATATGACGTTTTTTTCTGGAACCAGCTCATAAAAGTATTAATAATAGTAGCAGACTGAAATAATACATTGTGGTGAGTATTTCGTCTTCTTATACCGGGTTGCACACAGGCTTCCATTATTTAGTCAGTTTTTACGTCTGCTGTGTACTGTGTATACAACATTCTCGTATTTGTTTTTGAATTTTTGATTTCGAGAGCTCGTCAAAGTATTAACAGTAGATTAAAGTATTACGGGGAGGCATATTAAATAGGACCTATGGTACACACAGAAACCTATATATTTCCCTATTTCTACCAACAATAATGTAGGCCTATTAACAATGGTTCCTCCTAATAGTACTTTGTAGTGAGTCTTTCGTTTTGTTATACCGGGTTGCATACAGGCTTCCATTATTCCATTAGTTTTCACGTCTGCGGTGTACTATCAGATGTAAATAACATTCCCTTTTTTTTGTTTCTTGAATTTATGATTGCGAGAGCTGTACGTGACCGATTTCCACTATCTCGGTGTCTACCGGAGCGGGCGAGCTTGAGCTACGTAAAACACGTGGGGCTTGTTTCGTGGCATGCCGGCTGCGAGGTTGCGGGGATTATGAGGTTTTGGTGGTGTGTTACGCACACGGCCGACTGCAAGTAAGAGACCGCCTTGCCTCGTCTACCTCTCTACTATTCGATACGTTTGCTAAGACCCAAAGTTATTTTGTTGGTCACTACTGTAATGTGATTACACTAGCCTATATTTTATGACCGTTGTGACTACCGTACTGTAATGCTTTACCGTAGACTGCCAAAATAGTAACGTTACTGCTTGTCACAATGCTGCTGTCGAACACTTTTACTGCCTGCTTCGGCATGGCTCTCTAAAGGGAAATGCAACGCGGAGGGTGTCTCGTGCATATCATAGGCAGGCAAATACACCGGTACAACAGAACAAGGACCACATGCAGGCGGTACCATCGCACAGTGGCAATACCAGCTTTACGACGGCACGGTCTCTTGCTCTGACGCGCTCGCCACTTCGTCCAATCCAACTCCTATGTAGAACGAGTGTATCGAGCGCTGTACAGCTCTCTTACTACTAATAACAGTCCTACCGTATGAAAAGTTCGAGTGACCAAACGTGGGTGCACCTGTAGCTTTCTTTGCAGCTGGCCGACAGTCGTTCGTGTATCGTGTATGAGTCCTGGCAGGACATGACAGGCTCGACACTTGGTATGCATTCGACCATCAATGGTGTCCGGGTGGTATGTAAGACCATATTTCAAGACAGCAAATCCCCTATTCTCAGGTATAATCTATGTTGCATTGTCCAGGCTCTGACCCGCAAATTCTCCCTCTGGTCGTCCTTTTGATATTTGTTGTTGTTATCCGCGTTTGGTGTGTGCAGTTGAAGGTCCGCTTTATCGAGTACGGTCCTGAGGTGTTGCTATGCTGGGGGCTGATTTATGGAACTTACACCAGCCACAAGAAGGGCTTTGCTCAGCTCCACAAGGACCACCGGGACTAGGTCTTCGACATCGATTGGCCTGTTGCTTGGTCTACGATAGTGATTGGCTGTGAATTGATTTATTGTGGGCTGGGGGGGGGGGGGTGCACGCAGCATGGGATGCGCGATAACATAGAGTTAACCGTACCGCAGGCGGGTTCTAGCTTTGCTATGCCACGTCTTTTTGTTTGCGGGGTGTGAACTTTCACCAGGACACGTGGGCGCCTTGAGAACGGCGACGCTGCGTAGTGGTCGCCGCTTTTTTCGTACGAAGCGGGCGGTAGTTATATTCCATGATGAACATCATCCTAGGTGCAAGGCAGCGGCGGACCTCTACTGGGATTGAGTTCTATACACGAGGAAAAAAATAATGATGCCGTCATCGACTGGTGGACGTGTCATATGTCATATCACACACTGCTGCTTCGCAGGATTACTGTGAATTCTAAGCAGCAGCGGTAGCAATCTGTTGCTACCTTCAGTACACGGGATTTCAATCAACACCGCGAACACACATTGGCACTCTTCATTGATTTGGGATCTGGATCCATTGAGAACGAAGCTGCAGCCTACGCCAGGACAATGCTGCAGACTGAGACAGATGAAGCTGCAGTCTACGGCAGACCATGCTGCAGACTACGGCCGACAGTGCCTTTTAGGGTTAGCAAAGTACGGTATTTGCCCCAGGCGACGAATTCAGCGTTCAGTTATTCTTGGAGAAAAAGCCACGCGTTGTCGTCTTCGTTAAATCTGCTTGATAAACCCTGGTTTCGTAATATCGGTTTGGGAACCGGGGCGCGGCCCTCTACAGACTATTGGGATCCTACTGGTACGTATTACCAAACAGCACCCTCTGACCAAGATACACAGGGACATACACCTCCACTTCCGATCGCCAAGCAGAATGGAACCATCACAATCTAGCCTTGCACGTTCTCTCAGCGAGGGCATCGATTACCATAGGCACAACAAAAAACATCAGGAACAAAAAAAAACAGGTTGACTCGGTCGGTCCTCAGCGGTCCTCAGTACTACTACAATACCAGGTACTACATTAGCCCGGTCTACTACGCTGCGGTTGTCAGAGACTCTCTTCCCCTCCGACTGCAATTTTGACACGCAGGCCAGAGTACTCTAGTTGACGGGACGTTTCTCGAACAGTGTTCAGAGCATTCCCGAGTCGGTGATCTCGACCTTTTCGCTCGGGGCGCCGCTTCGGCTCCCGATCTTCTCGATCTCGTACACTAGCGCCATGCTCTCCTCTTCGACCTGGCCCACACAAAAAGAAGGAGTCATAGAGTGAGACGGGCAAGTGAGGGACAAACATACATGGAGAGCATCAGGTAGGCTCATAGCTCACGAGAAACAGATCGGCTCAAGGATGAACTGGTGCGACATCTCTTTACTCGTGTATAGTTAGTTATACTAGTAGTGGTTCAACACAGCCGCGAGTCGCAACCTCCGCTGTAAGGTACAGTGAGGCCTGAAAAGCGAACCAGACCCGTCAAGCTGAGCATGCGGCACATCTCGAACATTCGTGGCTTCATTAGGTGCATTTGTGCATCAGGCGAGGTCTTGGCTGCGTGGCGACGTGCGCCGCTGCTTCAAGGGTTGCACAAATTACAAACATACGTACGCTCATGTATTAATTACGCAGGTATGCTCCATGCTCCATACGCTGGACAGAAAATCACCGCTGTATTTTACGCCAAGGCGGGAAACACTAGCTAATATCGCAAAAATATTCCAGCAATGTTACTCAAGTAAGTACATACCTAGTACCAAGTATACCTGGTATAAGCAATACTGTAGGTAGACGGGTAACATGTCCTACATGTACAGGTACCCCAAAAGGATGAGGGTTAGGCTTGGAGTGCGCAGGTGAAGGGGTCGAACGGGGGTGCAAGTTGAGTTTCACCTGTCCGAAGATGACGTGCTTGCCGTCCAACCAAGGGGTCGGCACGGTGCACATGAAGAATTGGGATCCGTTCGTGTCCTTGCCAGCGTTGGCCATGGACAGCACGCCAGGCTTGTCGTGCTTCAGCTCAGGCTGGAGAAGGGGGCAAATTAAACACGTCGCACGTTTGTGGTATCATCGGCGATCGCTGTACTGCTGCCCAGATACATTACCAAGAGAGTTGAGGTTGAGTACTAATCACGACTCGGTCCATGCTACCACCAGGAGAGATGTACGACTCGTTTTTCCGTCACTCAACGAGGGAAATGCCAATGTCTTTCTCTTCTTCGCATAGCCTGTACTATTGGCGTTTGGTCAATTGCCCAATTGTCGTCTCGCCCACGGCCATCCCTCTGCCACCGGGCTTCTTGTTACACACTGTATTGTGGCAAGCTGGGTTCGTCTAAATATCAAGCACACGATACGTCAGAACGAGCACACCAGTGACAGATACATAGCAGCGGTGAACATGGTCGCGCCATACACAAACACGTCAAATACATAATTGTCAAAATGAAAATAGTTGTTTCATCCTACCACGACCTTTCTTGAAGAAGCATTACACGTGGCATTCTCGATTGCGGCCCCTTCAAAATTGGTCGGAGACTAACCCTTTGAGTCGGAAGGGAGGAAAGGGGGCGCACGATCGCTATAGCTCGCACGCAGGACCTGAACGCATCTTGTGTATGCCTACAAAATACCAGTACGCACGATGTATTCAGAAAGGCTATTTTTTCAGCATTTCCCAACGCGCTCGCAGTCGCCGTTGGTGTACAATGAATGGGCAACTCTGATACCTTTTGGCACCGCTGCCGGCTACCAAGACGATCTTCTGTAATGTTCGGACGACGTCGTTACGGAGGATGGCTGATACCATAGCTTACAGTGGAGTCACAGTTGGGGAGCCATCGGTTTGAGAGGATCTCTACATGAGAGAGGTCGGAAGGGGGTTGCAATTACCAAATTCAAAATTATCAGGTTCCTGGTATGCTTCGAAGTTTAATGGGAGCACCTATTCCGGGTTAAAATCATTCTGGTTCACGAGAAGGCAGCATTACTTGCTTACCACATTGTTAAACTGTGACCCTCTTTGTCTAGTTTATCCTCCCTGACCTCATTGTACAAAGAGATACACATTGAAAAAACAACTTACAAGGAACGCCTCGTCGTCGAACTTTCCACCGTAGATCGACTCGCCGCCGGTGCCGGTGCCGTGGGTGAAGTCTCCCCCCTGGAGCATAAACTGTCGACCAAGGGCACCAAAAACGCGCACGAGATAATAAAAGAACGTCGAATGAGCATCAGATGACCCCCTCGCATCAAACGACACCGGCACATGGTACATGTACAGTACGTATGGTTTTCGAACAAGGTTAAGGTTATCAGACCCGGTGCGCCAAAAGCAGGGGCATTGTCGACGCAAGGCACAAAAAGATACCCGGAGGAGACAACACCACTATCAACAAACGTTATGTATACCTGTAACAAAGGATGTTTTACCCTAACGTGTCTTGAATATCCAATACGGAAGGATTCTAGTCTTACACTGCGGTGCAACTACAGCCCGCTAAAGGAGGATGCACGTTTATTCCGCCGAACGCGCGGCGAGCTGTGCCTTCCTGCCGCGAGAGTCGGTTCGACTCTACACTCGCATATCGAATACCTGGTACCATTTATCGCCACAACATTATACAATCGTCGACGCCATGTGAGACTGTGAGGCACAGGTACGGTATCAGGTACTACTACTGTATGATGGATGGCCGCCACAGCAGTTGATACTGTACATGTATTCCTGAGACCCGCCAACATGACGACATTGCTTCATCGAACGGCATCCTCGGTGGATATTCGCTTACCTCTTCTCTTTGAAAAGTCACCAATAACACTATTAATACTGTGATACAATACAGTAACAGAGTGGGTACAACGGTTGACGAAAGGCCTGAACGACATAGTTCGGGGCTTGAGAGCTGTCCAATCGGCGAGCCCCGCCTTTTTTGAAGGCTATATACCTGGTAAATAATGCCTCCCCGGTACAGAATAGGGGCAACCTTTAGTTAAAAGCGCTCATGCAGGCTTTTCACGGCGCTCTCTTAAATCGGGGTACCCACTGCCGTATGTACGCCTAATGTTCGAAGCACCTGCGGGATGATGCGGTGGAAAGCGGAGCCCTTGTAGTGCAGGGGCTTGCGGTACACTTTGCCCGGTCCGGCCTCGCCGGTGCAGAGTTGCCTGAAACGAAAAAAAGATCCACAAATAGGAAAAGAGACTGTTAATAGAGTTATATAAAACTCAGAAGAAGGGAGATATTTGGCGTTCAGAGCCAAATTATGTGCCTCTCGAGTTTTATTCGACCGTTGGATATAGGCGATATTATCGCGAGACGTGGTCCGCAACACACAAATATATGATTGGGGTATTTTTTATCTCAAGCATATATTTGTTCTCTGTTTGTTGGTAGAGCCGAATTTGGCTGACAAAATTGGAAACAGCTCCCCTTCACTCCGGTCATCCGATCATGTCACCTTGCCAGCAAGGACAACAACAGCAGCAGCAGTGGCCACCACGACTTGGTTGAATGAGTGCGGCAAGCGAGTGCTCCCTTGCTCGGGGAGGGGTGGATGCCCGGGATGCCCGGGTTCAGCAGCACCAGCACATCACCCAGCGCTCCGGCTGGGCGTCTTTCTGCCGGAGTTGCCTCAAACTCATGTCCCAAACACACGGCACGCCCCACCATATCCGAGAGCAATACCGGGTAGCGCCAACCAGACCTGCCTGCCGTTTTTGGCGAACACGTCTCAGCACGAGCACGAGACGCGTCCGCGCTGCGGCCTCGTCTACGCCAAGATCCAAGTGGTGTACGCCGGAGCTGTAGCCTGCCGAGCTACCTAAAAAAGCAGCAGCAGCAGCAGCAGCAGCTGCGTCCTCCAGCCCATCCCATGCTGTATCCTTCATGTTTGTTGG
>JBBMHQ010141519.1:0-19167 GCA_037834295.1 Postelsia palmaeformis
CACGTACCGTAGTGGGGAGGAGGGAGAAGAGCCTACTTAGTGACCCCGGATCTGAGTTACGACTGAAGAGGGAGAGACAAGAAGGGCGAAGATAATAAATGGGATAAGAAAAAAAATAAAAAAAAATGACACTTCGGGAGAGGCGATATTTAGGTTGGTAGGCTGTTCAGGTGTATTGGTCCCTGTTCGAACCAAGGTACGGGCGGAGACCCGGAGACCCAACCCAACCCCTGACCCTAACCCTCACCTCGACCCCGAACCGCAGACAAAACGGAACAAAACTCGCCACAAACGCGGCTGCGCCGCGTTTGCATCGAACAAGGAAATTTCTTAATTATTTGCGGACGACGGTTCCGAAGTGCAGACCATGCCGACCATTTTTCATGTCAAAATCTACAAAGATCTTTTTTCCCAGATTGCTAAACCTTCTCCGTTTTCTAAAAGAACAATAACAAACACTGGCCGAAGTCTTCAAGGACATCCACGCCCCCGGTAGCTTGATAGGTAGTCCGCGCGCCTATCAAGATCAATCTCGAGGGTTCAAGTCTCACCGAGTGCATGCTAAGGGGCTTTTTCTTCCATTGAAAGAAATTGATTAGCGGAAAGCGCGAGAGCGTGAGTTAGCTAAGATCCGATGAAAATCGGCGAGCAGTGGGAATGCTGAACCCTCTGCGCGATAAAAAATAAAGGCACGTACCGGGGAGGAGAAGGGTAGACACCTGTGACCACGGCTTGTTCAGAAGGGCGTCGAAGGTAACACCTCCTACGAACTAGGCTGGAAGGTGAAAGTGATGATTCAAAAAATATAAATACCACAAGAAGAGTACAAGCACCACAGCACAGCAGATAGATGTAGACGAGGCAAACTTGCAAGTTTCACGAGAAAAAGAGTACTCCGGAAATGTTCTGTATCTGAAAGTCGGAACACGCCTGTTTTCGCCTCCGCCACCCGCTACTGATGTAGTTAAAGCACTTTCCATTTTGTTGTTGCATTGACATTGCTGATTATGCATCCGTGGAATTTCGAAAGTCATGGAATGCTGAAAGTACCTGTCGTACAACACTGCCGGCAAATACGCGCCCACCATCAGCACGACAAACTTGGCGTCGAGGATCAATTTGTTGACCTGTTGCCACCATGCACTGCTATGAAAGTTTGTACTCGTACGGTTATGACACCCGACTAGGCCCTAACCTTCAAAGCCCCTCTCAAAAATACGATGTAAAGCCCTTTCGCAAAGACTGGATGCCTCGACCCGATTACGACCGCGTAATCGCAGTCCCGTTGTCAGGGCAGAACACTTGGAGATACACTCATATTCTAGGTTTCTGTATGTATCATCAGTGCACCACCAGTACGTTTAAGACTGCAGTCCCGTCCTGGGAACTCACCTGTCAAATTATTTGTACTTCGTCCCCACAGTGGGACTCCAGTACTACTAAAAAACTGGTTAAAGGGACGGAGGGTCTCTGAGAAAAATTGAATATGTCATCAGGTGAAGGTTTCGGCGACTTCCACATACGACTTCAATACAGAGTATTAGTGAAGGCATTTCAAATACAGACCCAAATTTTGAAGATCGGAGTATTGACACAAAGTTATAAGAACTCAAGTATGCCGTTCGGGGCCAGTCTTGTCGGTGAGGTTTGTTCGTCGTAATTCCAATAGTTTTCGCAACAATGTTTCAATCTTCCGAACCTCCTGCTTTTTTAGTGTTTGTCGAATATGGATAGATATTAGTTGTTCCTGTATTTGAACATTTTTGCTTCTAAAGAATTCCACACCAGAACGCCTCCTCCGTATCTCCATACGAATTGCTGGTAGGCGCTCTCCGCCAAGAAAGGTTTAAACCCTTTTAGAACCCCGGTCACGTTTTGGGGACATACCAGCCAAATCCCAAGTACTTTATCCCCATTTGTCCCCAAAACGGTGCTGCGGTTCTAGAGGGGTTGAGTCTTTTTTTTTTGCGAGAGGGCCCAAAAATTTCCCACGCCTACAGTAGTAGTAGCCGGAAAGGCATGGTATTGTTAGTATCCCCCGTTTCGTGCTGCTCCAACTTCCACCAAGTTCGACCACTGCAGCATCCCTTGGTCGAGGTATTGGTCTCTGTTGAGATAGCGCGGATGCCCAAGCTGAAGACAATGATTTTACGCTGCCGCGATGCACCTGATCTCTGGTAGGTGCGAACCAGCCGAACGTGCAAACGCAGCTTGACAGAATAGAGCCCCCGGTTCGTGTTCCGGTGAAGCATACAGATAAATTCAGGAATTGCCCGTTAACCTAGGAATGGGGATATAGGATTCTCCGTAGCGTGAAGGGCGATGTCGAGAGCCCCACAGCGTTTTTGTTGTGACCAGTAATAACACCGCTAGGTCGGAATCCCCATATAAATAGGGAACAATGTAGAGACCCTACTACGTCCCGGAATGTATTATGGCTGTATTAGGTCTTTTTGAACGACGAAAATATTTTCCTGGGGGCCGGAGGCGCATTTGTAATACATTGCCATATTGTCCCCCACGTCAGGGAGTTCCCGTCTAAATGGCGTCTGTAACGTGTAGGCTATAGGCGCCATTAGAGCCAACGTAACACTTGCTCCCACCAGAACGCACCACTACATATGAAGTCCAAGAACGAGTAGTTTGTCTCCACGTCGTATTTATGGTGTGTCAGCCTGAAAGCATCAAATATTGACAAGTGTTGGCCTTTTTGCGACCCTTATCCCTCACGCTTTACAAAGACGTCGCCGCTCAATGTGTTCCATAATTTTCAACGCTGTGTCGTATGCGGTTCAGATTTCGAGCTTTTAGATTTCGGCCCGATCACTTTTTCAGCTGCGAACTTCGCTAATCGAAACCGTTAGTGTTGCCACCAGTATGTACGCGGAATATTCGGATTTGTTGTGCATGCAGAGATTCGAGCAAACACCCGAGACAAAGTGTTGTTGTTATTGTTGTGGTTGTGATGGTCTGGCGCTTGGAAGCGGCGCGCTGGGTGCACTGCACCGCGCGTTGGGCCCAGGCGCCGGAGCCAACGCTGATTGCCTTTGGTCTCGCGGCAAAGAAACCAGCCGAGTGCGCTAGAGTCAACCTGCCTTGGTATTTTGTACTCCACCACGGCGTCCCCGGTGGCTTGATAGGTAGTCCGCGCGCCCATCAAGATCAATTCCGGGGGTTCTAGTCTCACCGAGTGCATGCTCATGGGCTTTTTCTTCCATAAAAAGAAATTGATTAGCGGAAAGCGCGGAAGCGTGAGTTAGCTAAAAATTCGATGAAAATCGACGAGCAGTGGGAATGCTGAACCCTATGCGCGATAAAACGTAAAGGCACGTACCGGGGGGGAGAAGGGTAGACACCTGTGACCACGGCTTGTCCAGAAGGGCGTCGAGGGTAACACCTCCTACGAACTAGACTGGAAGGCGAAAGTGATTGTCAAAAAAAGAAAACAAATATATGTATATATGTGACCGACTGCTGCCGCTGTTGTCTACGAGCTACGCATCTTTGGAGTGGTGCGCGCCGAGTGCGCTTCTCTTGGTATCTAGGCCCGAACTCATGCCAGCCGAGTGTAGTCTGGCCCCGGAGAAACGCGACGCCCACCGACCGCGCGTCGGGCGCGATGCAACGTCGCCATACAGCTGTGTCGCCATCTAATTCGTCGATCGTCCAGCTGCTGCTGCTTGCTGTCGTGAATGGCATCTTGAATTCAGAGATGATGCCATTTGTCGTCCAAATCCGAGGATCCAAATCGTTAGAGTTTGGGCCAAAAATTGAAGACCTGGGGCATCCTGTTTTCAAACCGAAGAACCTCCGCTCAGATCTTGCTCATTAAGATTGCATGACGAGGCGATGACTTCATTTTTGTGATTGGAAACTACAAACCTGAAGCTCGAAACCGAATCGCAGAGGAAATAGCTAAAACATAGTACCCTGGTTCTTAGTAAGTTTTCGTCTCAAGTATTCCAACTAAGCGAAAAAAGTTGATTGCTAAGGTACGTGCCATACGCACTAGACGGGTTCTCCAAAAAAAGCAGCACATTTCTTTTTAACCCCTTGAGTACCCCAGTCTCGACTTGGGGACAAACCAGTATAATTCCAAGTGGTTTGTCCCCAGAACGGGACTGGGGTCCTAAAAGGGTTAACGCAAAAACGTCAGAATGTCAAGGATGCTTCGAAAAACGACGTCATTGTATACCCGGGTCACGGGAGTTTTCATCGGAATGGAACTCGATTTTTTCTGACGTCGGTTTTTGGGTGAGATGTTGAGCTCCTGTGGTGAAGAGCCTCATAAAAGTCAGAGCGTATCTTAAAACGCCGCACTACCTGGTAAGTACCTGGTGTATATACGAGGGTTTGCGGGCAACCGGGTTAAGGTTCGCTTCCGAGTGTGGCTTCCTTCGATATACACTGCTGTTACAGGTTGTTCTTTACCAGGTGTTCCAAACATAGAATATCACCTACGGATAATATCATACCTAGTTTTTCATAACATCTATAACAGCGCCTGGGAGATCGAGGATTTCGTCGAATATCACATTCGCAAGCTGCGTGTGATGCTCCGATCATGCTGCTACGGGTCTTGTGTGGTCTAATGCAGGATATAAGTTAATACATCAATTTCAGCAGCAAAACACGTAGATTGAATGCACCCCGCGGTGCTTGATATTGCTGTTTTTATAGTTTCTCTCTCTAACGTATACCTGGTATACACTTTACTCGTAACAGGGCGTTTTCCTAATGTATTCTGCGGATCGACTGGGCGACCCGCGCCCTTAATGGTAACGGCACATTATTATTGGTATTTGACACATAACATCTGTACGCGATCATTTTGTTTGAGAGCGATTCCAAGCCTTTCATTCCCGACACCCACCCTGTGCGTGACTGACCGCGTATATAATCTCGCAGAGCGGCATGCGTGGATATCGACCAGTACCTAACCGTACCCTCTCCAATGACGGGCGACATGGAGATCGACCTCGATGCAGTGGACACCATCGAATGTGAAGAGATTGGGGAAAACGCCGAGGTCGACGCCAATGGATTGGAGACTGTCACTGTCAACGGCGGCACGCTCACGCTCAGGAGCTCCAACAATGTCCGGTGCGGCTTTGTGTACTTTGAGGAGTATTGCTGCAGCGCGTCGATGAAAACCTTGTTGAAAATTCCGGGAGTTTCGAGTACAACCTGGCTGAGGCATTCCCGGAATCATCGGTCGACGCTATCGACATGCAATACAAGCAAAATGTCACTGCCTGCCGCCGCTAGGAACACACAAAGGATGTATTACGGGCGTTGTGGTCGAACTCTCCGAGTCTACATCATCAAAGGGCTGGTCGAATAGATAAACTAGCTGGTATCGTGGAACGTCGCGCGCACACCTTAGAGACAGAAAAACGTGTCCCGCCGCAAACGCTCAACTTTGTCGAGTCAATGCAAACGTTATAGCGTAGCATAAGCGGCGAGGCTGGGGTCTGCATATCGCATCTCTTCTTTGTACGTTTCCTTGTTTGTGTCCAGTCTGTTGGCGGCGACGCCGTGTGTGCATACCGATAGCTTACCGCACACCCATTCGAAAAGGAACGATCGCCCAAAATATTTTCGTCATTTTAATGGGGCAACGTACGGACACAGGTTCAGACGTTGCCGCCACGAAGGTGAAGGGGAAGGCACTTGGATGAACGGAAGGGGAATACGATTGCCAATTCAGTTTGCTCGACTCTTTCTGCGGATTTCGTAGATAAGTCCCTCGCGAGAAACGTCGCTGCCTCGCCAATCATCCCTGTTTCTAAGCTGCTCGGTCCCGCGCGAAATCTGGCCCATGTGGGGATCACAACAATTATCCCCCCCCACTCACAGGTTCGTGAACGTGGGGTTCATCGTCATGTCTGGGGCCAACCTTGTCTTCGATATGCCGAAGACGAAGTTCGGACCTAATACCGAGGTAAATACCGTACGAAAATATAGGGTAGTCGCACTGTTGACGCAACCCCCTCTTGGTGTTGTATTCTCGAAAACACTTCCCTGTGGCAGGGGAAGCTCCTACTCCTATCTGTGTGCCTGGGGTTGCTATCTCGAGGAGATTATTTGTCTGATCCGAAACTCGAGCTACTGATGTATTCAAAAATAAACAACTCCATGGCTTGGGTTACAGAACGGCTGATGCTTGTATGGCGCGAGCGGCCTCTCCTAAAGACATTGCAGGTTTTGTCAGAAGTGAATTCCCGTCGGCCAGGAATTGGTTCGTCCACACAGTGATACATACCTCTGTTGTAGCAGCTGCCGCTCTTTCCCGTTTGGAATCAGGAAAAGTGTGATCGTGGGCATGCCGTCGAAGCCGGTATCGTCGAAACTGAATTGTACTCTCTAACATATTTCTGCCGTTTATATTGCGACCGCGACAACTTTGACACTTCGGGGTGTACGTCGTGACACCACTTTTATCTAATTGTTTAGAATTTTTCATGACCCAACGCCAACCGTTTCTGTCTGGATCTCCGCGTGTGCGTAGGGCCAGCATCGGACGAATTACCCCGGAAATACGGTGAGAGTGGAGGAGGGCGCCACCGCTACTTTCGAGGGTCAGGTTGTGGCGAAAGAAGTGTCCAACGTTCGCAACCTTTTCACCAACGCCGGGAATATTGAGTAAGTACCTCAAACCACCCCCCTTCGTGCGTATTTTCTTTTCACTGCTCTCACCCGTGGTCCTCTTGACCCCGTGCCTTGGTCATCATTTTTCACTCTATCCCTCTCTCGTCTCGCGAGCAGATACATCTCGTCAACGCCTTCGTTATTGTACTTGGCATGCACAGTGGACCCGTCTTTTTGTAGTGAGATAGTGAAGCCGTGATGGAGTGAAGCAGCCCATGGGAGAAGGTTTTTTGTTGCTTATTACGCGCCGCGTTTTGGATTCGCGGTAATGAAGCCCCAGCCGAACATCGAATGACTATCGTGGATTTTGTCGCCCTTTTCTTAAGGACTGATAAGCTCAATGCATGTACAACCGATCACGACGAGCATCCAAACGTTGGAGGCTTCAACCAGGTAAAGATATAAGGGCCCCTACATCACTTATCCTTGCTCTCCTCGCGCGTTCGTCGGCTTGAAGGTTCAAAAAACGTGTCCTGTTTCAGGACGGAGGGAACGTGTTCCGCGACAACAGTGGGATCATCAAGTGAGTAGATAGCCAAAATGATATCGCTCGCCCGAACATGTTGCCTTGTTCCCATTCGCTTGCAATACCTGTGGGTAGGGATGTGTTTGTGCAAGTCGCGCAAAGTCTCGCCGCGAGTGTCCAGATCACGGTTATAAACGGCATGGCCGTCACCATCTATGCTCCTTGTCCGGATCATCTCGGCCCTGCAGCTCAGAAGCTACATGTAGCTCGCTAGGTTGACCGGCAACCCTGCGTATTCGAGGGTTCGATTTTCATAATATCTGAACGACTGATCATAATAATGCGGTGGACGGTCTGGTCGTCACCATATACTCCATGTCCGAATCAGTCGGGTCCTGTAGTTCGGTAGGTACTTGGGCCCGTTAGGCTTTGTTAGGCTTTCCGGCAACCTTACCGGCAACCCGACGGATTCCAGGTGCTTTTTCTTGGAATACTTAGAGGTTAACATACAATAACGTACTTCTTTAATGCTCTTCGCTGTGGAAGATCGAGAGGGTTGGGCGCTTAAGGCTTGCACAAGCCGTAATGAATCTCATATTCCGCAACAAGACCGTAATAGGCCAGGCGACAAAAAGTTCCCCGAAGGTCATCTGCCGTACAGCTCTCCCGAATCTAGTCGTTTGTTCATGCTTCTCAACGATCTTGCGTCTTACGGAGAATCCGATCGCGCATGTGCGTGCTGTATGAGTTACGTTTTTCCGATCTGACGACTTTCGCACGGAATCCGTCGTACTTGTGGTCATCGCCCATTTTCATCAGCGGGACTCATTTTGTATTGTGTCACACGCACCCCTCCTTCTCTCTATAGGTTCCGCGGCAACGCAATATTCAAGGACAACCGGTACCTCGCTCTGGACAATGAGGGCTCTGCATTCGTTAGGTCAGTAAAGGCCTGGCGCTTGTCTGTATGGTGTTGTGTGTGTTTTGACCCCGGCGCGGATTACCGTGAACCTTGCCGGTTTCACTCCAAGGACAAGAGCCGCGGTCACATGTTCAACTACCTTTCGTTGGCATTGACCCGAGCATCGTGGCCACTTGGTTTTTTTTCATGTCTTCGCTATTAGTAGAATAGCCTCGTTCGCAGCAACATGTGATGGAGGCTCAGGCGTCTGTCGTCGATGGACGGCTGGAGACCCATCCTCACGATATTTCCCTGGCACGATGCGGCTTAACTTCGTCGCCCCCACTCTGTTTTTGAACGGTTGTTGTTCGGGCAGGTTTTCGAAAGATGCACTCTTCGACAACAATGCGTTTAACTTCGATGGCGCATTCGGCTGTAGTGTGGCTAACCACGACACGGCAAGATTGATGTGAGTTGAGCAATCCTGCCCCCCCTCCTTCTCGATATGTTTCGTTCAGTTTGGCTGCTGGCACTACCATCAGAAAGTAAGCACAATATCTGCGTTCGCTCCACGTTTTGCTGAGCAAGTCTGATGTCGGTCATGCCCTTCAGTATACGCTCGAGCTCATGGCGACTACCGTAATCTGAGGTGTTGTTTTTAATTGGCCTTGATTGCCTTCGTGTCACCCAATACACGGTCAATCTCAATGCGCGTCCCATCAAGCGTTTCGTTGAGCCGTGTTGACTGTGCCCATGTCACCCAATACACGTTCGAGCTGATTGGGTTTTCTGTATTGCTACACATTTTTCTCGAATATCCTGTATTCAGTTCATGTATTGCATTCATGTCACCCAGTACACGTTCGAGCTCATTGGGCCTCCTGTACTATCAACAAAACTTCCGCCTTTCCCACACCACACTGTCCTGTTTGCTGGGCAGCTTCCGAGGAGAGGCAACGTTCCAGAACAACAACTGTGGAGAGGGCGTGGCCGTTTACAATGCGGCAGACATGACGTAAGTAACTCCGAGCCTGTGTGTAACGCCCTCCTGTGTATTGTATGCATAGATGCATGCATTTATGTGTGCATTTATGTATGCATTCATGTATGTCTTTGTATAAAACGATCGCCAACTCGATCGACCTCGGATCAGTGACGTCTGTGTGTAAGACCCCGGCGCTGCCACCCGTCGGTATGAACCAGGCGCGTAGGTAAGAACCCTCAACCCGTGCTGCGACATGAAAATTTTGTAGCGCCTTTCTACGAAAAACGTTTCCGGCAGACGGGGCTCCTCGAGTGCACAGACAACACTATCCGATATTGTTGGAAAGCAATCCTTATTAGTGCTCGACTATGTTTTTCTTGTTATATACCTTGGCCATGGGATGGCCCATATTTTTTTGTTGTAGGCACTTGCTCGAGCATGAATTGTCGGAAATGTTGAGAAATGATCCTCCCGTGGCGCGCAGCGCTCGTGGGTCTTAAAAA
This sequence comes from Postelsia palmaeformis, assembly GCA_037834295.1. Classification (NCBI taxonomy): domain Eukaryota; class Phaeophyceae; order Laminariales; family Laminariaceae; genus Postelsia; species Postelsia palmaeformis. The sequence continues at coordinate 9,507 of JBBMHQ010141519.1, forward strand.
TGGCGCTTCATATCACCGTCTTCTCCTTGTGATTGTGTTTGCCCTATTACGCACCCGGCGAAATTGCACAGCTTCTACGGAAAAGCGTTCTTCAACGAGAATAGGTACAGGGACAGCGGTGGTGCGGTGGACAACCGGGGCGGGTCAATGAAGTAAGTCATGTCCAAGATTGTTTTCCGTCTGCCTTGCTTTCCCTGTCCGAGATCAATACACACCAATCGATCTGTATCAAGGGGACGATCCGCAAGTACGTGTTTGCAAGAAGAGGTTGGAATTCATGATATCACTAAGTATGAAGTCACATGGCAGTCCCGGCCACGGTGGTACATCGCCGACAAAAATAACGATCCGTGTCTAGGATAGCTGAGACCGGGCTTGATAGGATCAAACTCGAAAGTCATTGCGCGCCTCCGCAGTGAAGGGGATACTGATACAATGAACATTTACACTACAGCTCGTTTGCTACGAGTCAGGTTCGTCCCCGTGCCCAGCTTGAGCGCATCCGATTCCTCGCCGATCTCGTGCTTCTTGTGTCGGTGGCCTTACTCTGGACGATGCGCTTGTTTGACGTTCCGCCTCCTGGTTATCGGACACCATGCAGGTTCAAGTCTGCCGTTCAGTTCATCAACAATACCGCGGCTGATTACGGTGGAGGGATCAGCGTCGATGGAGGCGATGTGACGTGAGCAAAAGACGCGCTTCGCGTCAGGGATAAAGCTCGTATGTCCAATCACCACCATGTTCGTTGGCGTTTTCTCGACGGAAGAAGTGCCCAACATCGAACGCTTTGCTTCCTCTTTTGTCGTGTTCGTTGAAGACGTACCTTTGGCGATGACGTTTTTCTCGTCGGGTTACTAAGCGCACACCATGTTCTTAGAGCTTTCTCGTCGGTGTGATCCAAAGAAATCCTAGAATGAGCAGCCTCGGACAAATGCAGGTCCACTCTTGCCGTAGCATGAGCTGAAGCCACTCACTGGAAACATATATATGATGTCGTTTTAGACACTTTCCGATGGAGGCGGTTGGCATGAGGCAGATCGTTTTTATGTCGTAGTACAACCACGTTTTTTGACAAGTTCCCTGCGCGACGCTTCAAGGCACGGTTCGTTGGTCTACTTCGATTGTCTACTCAGGCCGCGGGACAGCCACGAACGCACGTCTTGATTTAAAACGAGTACGTGAACACCGCTGCCGGTTTTACGCCTCACCATACAGCTTCGCGCCTGTCGTTTCACCACCATGCAGCTTCAGCAGATCGGTCACTTTTGACGGCAACAGCGCCGAGTCAGGCGCGGCATTCGCTGTTCTAGAGGGGTCACTCACATTCGAAAAGCCGGAGGTGGTTCGCTTCCGAAACGGAGAAACCTACGACGACAACCAGGGTTCGGTGCGTGCTTCCGACCGAATGTTTCGTTTAATGTCGCTGGGTTGGCCTCAAATATCGGTATCGGGGCCGCGGGTTTTCTGCTTGGTGCATCGATATAAAGCAGACCATACTCACGCTCTTTGCAAGCTATACGGGGTGGATCAGCAAAAACCCGGGCGATGCTGTAATGAATTCTTGAACTGCGATCGAATGTCGCGCGCGTGCCAAGCCTGGCTGGTCACACCATCAGCACGTTATGTGACAGATACTGTAGCATTGCCCGTGCTTCTGGGGTGCCCTTTCCTGGAACATGTCCGACGCGCTCCGCGACGGGGGTTGTATACTTTTTTTCTTGGTCCTTCCTGACTGCCGGGGCTCCTGAAGAGCCACTAGGAGCTTCACCCTATATCGTTGGCGCGAAATTTATATTCAGTGTGTTTCGCCTGGTATCAGTTGTAACCCCAGGCCATCGGCTCGCACTTTTAAGGAACCCCAGACGCTTTAGGTGCACCCATGTCGTACCATGTCTCCTTATCATCCCTATCGTTTCCTATCTAATGGGCAGGACGATAACTGCCTCTTCGGAGAGGTCGCGGACGGAGCAACGCTTATTGGGTTCGCCGGTGACGACGTGTGCATCCCTTCTTCTGCTTAGTGCATTGGTTCGAGTCTCAGCAGCGTAACGTGGATTCCCCTGGTCTCTCCCAGCTGTTAGCTTAGCTGGGCGGTGCCCTCGAGCTCTGTCGGGGGGTAAGGTTTTCTTATTGGGCAGGTGGCTGAGGTCCATTCTCGCGCAGACAGCCAAGTCGTCCAGTGTCTCGACTCGCGTATCCGCTCGAGGGGCTCATTTTTTTGTTGAAACCGAAGGGGGACAGCGTGACGTATACCTGTACTACCGACGCGTTTCACGTTTGATGACGGTGGCGCGGTTTTACCCAACTGTCATTGATACTGATGCCCCCCCTCGCCAAGTGCGCAATGGCCCGATGAGGCATGCGTTATTGCTGCAATAGCATCTATAATCAAGACTGTTTTGGGGTACTTAGCTGCTGCGGGTCATGGCAAAGTGCACCGGGTTGCGCTTTCATTTTCTTCGGGGGCCGGGTGTTCGATGGGGTTTATAGCTTCTCAAAGTGGAAAGAATCATAGACTGTTTAATGGGCCACTACCGTTCAATAGCATGCATCTTACGGAGTATTGTCCACTGTACGTTTGAGGACGATATGATATTCTAGGCTCGAATACGTACCGTTTTGCCTCCAGATGCGGACGTACCGCGCTGGTGACCGCACGGTGTACCTGATTTCGATATATTTTGTTCGAGTAGACCGATGGGGGCGAGCAGCTTGAGCGCGCTTTCCGATGTGTTCTTGAGATGTCGTGGCGACGTATGGCGGTATGTGGTGAAGTAGGTGCGTGCTCGTTCCGGGAGTTTGTAGGCCCACACCGGCAATAAGATCCTCGGGCTGTTGTTCCCCATTTCAGTCATCGTTGTTCATGTATTGGCTGGCTTGAATGGGTATACCCGTACCACCTGCCATTGTCGTATGTAAGTATAATGCCGGTAACAGTTGCTGTGCATTCCCTACGCTCGCACACCATTTTGAGGCTCTGCATATTCGGTTGAACGAGAAGCTCCACTGCCTAAATACGTTTCTAAGTACTGCTGCATTGAGCCAGCGATGCGTGGTACCGGTGTATCCTGGGAAAAGAAAGTTCCCAAGGCCGTCGTACCGGCTAGTAGCTATTCGTACAACAACTTTTCAATTTAAACAGCAGCTCCACGATCACAACCAGGACGATTTCACGAAGCAAACGGAGTGTCCATAGTTCGATTCCACGTGCGTCCTTACCGATTTGCGCGCGATCGCGCAGTCTTACACCGGGTTCGTGACCTCTATTATGTGGCTAACTCTCGGAACTACTGACAAATTCGAGTCTTATGCTCTACCAAACTAGTATCACGATGGCCACTTTCATTTCGTTCGAAACTCTACCAGTGGCCCACCAGCTTGCTTCAAAACGTGTATGATGGACGCGCGCGATCATACGATTTGTTCCGAATTGTTTTTAATCAATTACATCATCTACCTCCCGTCAAAGTGGTGTACCTCGTTTTAAGACAAACACCGCCCCCTTCTGTGCCTTTTGGTGACCCTCGATTGCTCGGGAGACTTCCTCCACCCAGGGTTTGGAGTTTCCTCTGCCTGAACACCTCGACACAGCAAGTCGAGGTGGACAAATCCCTCCTTCGAAATCTCGATCAGCCTCGCTTCTTCCTCAGAACGATTCCTCTGCACAGTGCACCTGTACGCAGTGCGGAATGGACAAGAGGGCCTCTTATGTCACCCGGGGAATTAACACGCCAGGATGAAGCTAGCATGTCTCGGAAACACCGAAGACGGTGCCATTAGCACACACCAAGTATAACGGGGCAAATACTACATTAAATAGGACCTATGGTACAGACAAAAACCTATATGTTGAACTATTTTTTTTTTACAAAGCATATTTGGTCCCATTTACTATGCATTTACTATGCCCCCCCCGAAATAGCGGTCCAAGCCCGTGCTCAAACACCATTGGATACAAATTATCACGACCTCGAATTTACAACCACCGGCGATCCGATATACCACTGGGGAGGGGAGGGGGTGATTTCGGTGTCCCTCCGGCTGCTGCATCGGGTTCCATCTCCTCCATGGTCGAACTTTGCCAAGAGCCTATCAGCAACGACACCGCCCCCCTTCGGCCTGCAAATGGTGCCCCGTGGTAAGGGACTTTAACTTTTACCGGGGGCCATATTTTGAATAACAAAATATTGTTAGTAAAAATAACGGGGTGTATAGGTTTTTGTATGTACCGTAGGTCCTATTCAATATGTCCGCGCCGTAGTATTACAGACGGCAACTGAACGGCGCAACGGCCCACCTCCGCACGTGAATATCATCCGCACGATCGGAAACAAGAGTGTTCCAGGTAGGCATATCCGTCTGTCCTGTGGCGCAGGTACCCCCCACCTAAAGAGGCCACACATAGGTAGTACTCGTCAGTCGGGACCCACCGGTTGGGCTACAGTACGGCCACGTGACTGAATTTTGCCGAACGTTCACTTTCTTGAATCGAATACCCTGCGCACAAAGGGTAGCTTTGTCCGTAGACGAGGTAACGTCCTCCACAAACGAAGTAACGGGCAAATCAGAGTGTATGGCTAGAGAGAATGTGACATGTCTGTATCGGGAACTGGGAAATAACAAGACCGGTTGGAAGGGAAGGAAGGCCTCGCTCTCAGTCCTTCTAAGCGAGGCATCGAACGTAGGTCAGCATCTCCACGCCGGGCACGAGCAAGCACGAGGTCCTGTGACGAGCACGGGCAGACGTGGGGTGGTCGCTGGCTTGTCGATTTTTTATCAACTACGTGTGTTTCGTAATGCGTAGAATAACTGGCCTGTTGGGAAGAAGTTTTCCTTCCGCATGCCCGGCTTGCATGCGCCGGCAAAGTTGGAACAGTGCTGTGATAAGATCATGCCAAGCAAACATAACAACGCCTGGGCTACGTTCGTCGTCTGCATTTGCAGAAGTTAGACTGTCACTTATGACGGGGCGTCCAGCCTTGGCTCGATGCCCATCACTACCACTAGGCGACGCTTACACTGCACTCTGCATGATCACAACAGCATCGCATTTTGCTTATTGGAATACAAACAAGCACCAGAACGGTTGGCCGTTTTGCCAGTTATCTCCATTGCCATGGCGGCTGGGCGTAGGTCGACGTCAGAATTCCGCTGACTCCACAAGCTCTGATCTGCCGAAACTACCAGCTATTGTTTCACGTCTGACACCTGGTATGTGATACGAGCAGACCTCTTAGGTAGCGCACAAGAGGCCAGAGCCCTGTCAAGAGCCACACCAAAAACAAGCGTTTTGTAAAGAAACAACTCATCAGGCGCAGACCTGAAACACGAGTCAGCGTGTTTCTATGTTGTTTTTCTACTCGATTGTGCGCGTGACTGCTATCTTATATCAGGGTTACGATTTGCACGGTATGGGCGCACCGCCACAAGCATGAATTTCCAAGAACGAGGCTGGCAGTCACGACGTTGCAAGCAAAACCCGAGGCTTCGATGTCGGGGTACATAGGACCCTTGCATGCCACGTTGAAACTACGAGTGAGTCAGCAGACAGCTTCCCGAGTAGCCCTTCTCGCTAAGACACTGCTCCTCAAAATACAACAACATACCTGGTACCAAGTTATGAACAATTACCGTGGAGACCCCGCAGATACTACTGCAGAATAGGCCTTTCCGGCTTCGTCTCGGAAAGGATGCGAGCTCATTGGTCAAATGACAATGGAAAGCAACAACTAAGTACGCCCCAAACGTGGAAAACATACCGCTCTATGCGCCAATGTACGACTGAAGCTCAAGGTACGTGTTGGACTCGGGCATCCCTTGAATCGGCTTTGTACAGCGGTGTTAGTAACGAACGAAGACCATCGTCAGTCGCGTGGGCCTGTTGAGCGATCTCAGAGTAATTTCGGTACCGTTGTCGCTACCCGATCTGATCGGCCCTGCACTTGGTTGAAATCTTGGCCTCGCAATTGATAGAGACCTCTGATGAATAGGGCTAGCCGGCAGGCAGGTTGGTGTGTTGCTTTTCTCGCATTTATCGTGGGCGCTAAGAACCATGCAATACCAGACGGCATAGCAGAGGCTTCACCTTCACGAAGGCAAGACGATGGCGGCGGCCCCGCTGGGGGGGGGTCATACCTGCGTCTGAGATTGCTACCAGGGTCGCCTCGTTTCTTTTATATACGGTCTTGGTGATAATCTTCGGAAAAAAGTGATTCCTATCGCCAACTAAAGCCTGGGATAGGCCTGTTGCTGTTCTGCCGCGTGCCCTGCTTTTGTGGCAAACGAATCAATTCATCCAGACATGCACTGTTCGCCTGCTGACTAACGGGGTGCTGACTCCTTCATGTGCGTCAATCTGATTTACGTGCTAGTCGCGTGTACCTAAAGCAGAGCGCCTTATCTGCCAGCTACTGGCGCAGAGTGCAGACTGTTGACCATCGCAATCAACCCGTCTAGTTGCTGTCGTGATCATCAAAAGTTTGCACTTACTTTAGAGTTGACACGAAATTGGTAGGCATACCTGTCCTAACGGTGCGTGTAGGCCTACTCTCTGATTGCATCTTACCCTCAGAACTTATGCCACATTGCATGCAAATTCGTTGGGGCCGATACCTCTAGAACCCTTGTGCTAAAATCGAGTTACGCACACCAGAAAAGAGACGCTGCAGGAAGCATACTGTCATCCAGCTTGCAAAGACGAATGCCCATCCCTGAATCGACAGAATGCGCATCTGACGGAATTGTAAGCACCTGATCCAATATAGGCGAACATTTGGATGAATTCAAGAGCTATCGACTCTTCCTTCTTCTTTTCTTTTCAAAACATATCGTGCGTGACAACACTATGATTATGTAGTTGGCCGATGTGATATGTACCTCATCGATTTAAAATTCATAAACGAGAAGTGGGTGCCTTATATTCCCTGCTATTACGCGGGACAACGGTAAATAGGACCATATATTTTTGATAGAAATAGGGGAATATACATGTTCCTGTATCAACTGTAGGTCCTATTTAATATGCCCCCCCGTCGTAGAGCCCACGCTGCCAAAGAATGGAGAAATTTCGACAAATAATCGACTTCATGCATTGTAACACACATTGCGAACACATTGATTGGACACAATAGGACGCTATTGATAGCGCCCTCAGGAAAACGTCGTCCAGTTACCGCGCGTAAGGCGTTTCGGCAACATATACATACAACTTGAAGCATTGGGTGAGAGTTTTGCAACCAATATCCGCATGTGCTTAGTTGTAGAAAGGTTGATGAAAACATACAAACATCCTGAGCATTTGAGCCCTTTTTTGCACCTTCTTGGTGGACCCAATAACAACTTAATATCGTCCGGGAACGTAGTTTTCCCCTCAGAAACATCTTCAACGACGACTCCTACGAGATATATTGTCCGCCTGGAGAGCAGCAATCCCTACTGATACTGTACTGAATTTTCGTCGGTGCCATAGCCATGCTCCTTTGCGTGAAATTATACATTATATAGCGTTTTTGTGGGCATTTTTCGTTACTCGCTTGCAACCTCGAGTACACGCAAAGCACCTCGCGGGACGTTTCTGGCTGCCCACGACTGCCGCCTGGCGCACCCGACACACTCACATACCCCATGAGGGGCATGTCTCAGTTTCCCGAGCTGTGTCCTGTGAGAAACTGCAGCTGTCCGCGAGAGTGAAGTCCAAACGTCCAGTTCGGGTTTTCGTTTGACCCCACTTTTGCCTACCCCAAGTTTCCATCAATTTCGACCACTGCAGCATCTTTGAGCCAAGGTGTAGGCCTCGGTTATGAACCTGCGGGAAACAAATATCGGTGGATAAGCACAAGCTCCTGTGATGAACCTATCCCAAGCCACCGCCACTCTCCGGTGAGTACGAACCAGCCAAAACTATGAACGCAGCGTGGTAAAATAGCGATGTGCTATTATGTTCCGATAAAACATCTATAAAAAGATAATAGAGTAACCAGAAGCCCGGCAGCCAGGAGATGCTTCCGTGCCAGCGTGGCCTCAACCTTTACAGAACTTTAGTTCCGATTAGGGGACATACCACTCAAAACCAAAGTTGTTGCTGCTGTACGGCGGTGCAGCAAGTAGCGATACACACCAGGCAGAGTTCCGTTCAATACTTGACAAAAAATGGATGGGTGCTCTATGACCGGCCGCGGATCTAGAGTGGGTTGTATGCGAAGCCTCGCAGAAAAGAGCAACAAGCCCTAGAAGGGTTGTTTGTCCCTGAGACAAGAGTCATACTGCAGTAGCCCCCAGGTGTCGCCTAAAGGAGGCTACTGAAAGCTTCAAAGGGTTAAGACCGCCCTTAGTGAATGTTGCTTTGTCCTTTCCTGCGTACTACCTGTTACCCTGTAGCCCTCTGTATGGGATACGTATCCATATACCCAATGCCTGAGATCATAACGACCCGTAGTAAAGGCGATAGAATATCGCAGCAGTATCACACACAGCGTGCAAAAACAAGTTTCGAGGAAATCCTCGATGTCACGGGTGAGCTACATAGGTTTGTCGAATTTTTGTGTTGACAGAAAGATAGCGAAGCCGACATTCGTACATACAAGGTATACATAGAGTAAATAGGCCAGTTTAAAAACTGAAAGGCCATGCTGCTTGCTACGTTCCGACGCTGCCATACAACACCAGCACTACTGCACATAGCCCATCAGGACGGCAATGTAGGGGTTGTTTCACGTGAAAACCCAAAGAAATGAACATGAAACGCCCCTACTATAAATAATCACAAAACTGAAGCAAACACGAAACGAAACCTGTGAGGTACACAAGCTGAGCACCTAAAAATCTGCAGCAGTTACTCCCCCTATAGGTATGTGCCTGGTACATACCCACGTTTTACCAGGTCATCCCACCATGCCTTCCAAACACTTGTCTACTGAAAGTGTTGGTGTATAGTCCTAAAGGAGATACCATCGTCCGCGTCCCGCGTTCACTGTTCCCGTGCGTTTCGTGTCGCGTCCGTCCACCCTGAACTACGACTCTTCCTATAATATGTACCTGGTATGTACACGTTCATCATGTTATTGCAGGGAATATCTGTCTCTGCCGGCCAGCATACGTTCTTCCTTGTAGTATCTATCGCCCGTCTACCCTCACACCTGGAACACTCCACATACTAACCACCGACAAGGCCCCGTCCCCTATGCACTGAAGTCGTCTGTGTTGAACATGTATCGTGAGCAAGCTGGGCGGGGCTAGACATATCATTACAGGTCGAGTGGGAGCAGAGCGACCGCAGCATTAAGTACAGGCCCTCGCATGGTCCACATACCAGTGGATGAACTGTTCTGGTCGCCTCTCTCTCGAAATAAGAAAGTGGGTCTGACCATGCTCGCGCGTTTCATACCTTGGGTTTCAAGCTCCACGCGAGATACACGCCCTCGTTAGGACAGGCGACAGGCGGGATACCACCCGCTTTTGGTCGCGGTTTGCTCAGAAGGGATATTGAAGTGTGGCAAGGTATCACCACGTGTTGGGCTGGGAACGGGGTACGAGTATCATTTTTTGAGGGTAATGCTATTTGCGACACCGGTATCGTAATTCGTTATTTGCGACACGGTGTCGCGAAAAAGGAGCTTATTTGCGACACCGTGCTGCGTTCGCGGTAGACCACTCGGATTGACTC
>JBBMHQ010141630.1:0-19167 GCA_037834295.1 Postelsia palmaeformis
GGAGGAGGGAGAAGAGCCCACTTAGTGACCCCGGATCTGAGTTACGACTGAAGAGGGAGAGAGAGAAGAAGGGCGAAAATAATAAAGGGGATGAGAACAAAAAAAAAATGGTGTGTGTTTGACACTTATAAACCAATATTAACTGAAGCCCCCGTCGCTGACTTCCCAATGAACCTGGATCGTGGTGAACAGCGTCGGTGGAGCTGTCTACGCCGATTTCCCTCCTCTCGTCTATCACGAGCGGTATAGTGCGGACCCGTGGCCAGCGAAGCACAGCTTCCCCATGTCCAAATTTACTGACCTCGCCGAGCTTCTCAGCCACGAACAAGGGCCACTGGGTTCGCAAGGGCCGGCCGCTATGAAGGGGGCCTTTCGTCCTATGGATCGACCTCCCCACGAATGGATCGAGGCGGTGCATGACCCGCAGTACTATCGAGGGTTTCTCGCCGGGTCGCTGGAGGAAAAGGCCATGCGAAGGTGACTGATCGCTGGGACCATTGTTGTGTTTTATAGTACAGCGACGAGGGCAAGAGCAAGTCAGAGCTGAGAAATCGATTTCTGTTTCAATGGGGGATGGAGAACCGAAAAAAGGTTTATTTTGACACCTACGGCTATATTGTGCGCATGCTTACTGTGAGCGTACCATATCCTGGTATTTCGAATAAGTTTGGTCCAGAATGGCGTAGATACTGTTGTGGACTGGTAGAGCAGATATTGTGGCAGTGTTGTGCAGAGAGCCTACAACTCCTAACGCTGTTTCCCCTACCAACAGGATCGGACTCCCCTATAGCGAGAGCCTAGTGGATCGGACGCTGCTTGAGGTGTCGGGTACCGTTCTGGCCGCCCGCCTTGCATTAAAGTTCGGCCTTGCGTGCAACCTGGCCGGGGGTACCCACCATGCGCACAAGGGCTTTGGCAGTGGGTGAGCCCCCTCTGGATGTAGTGTAATACCTGCTAGGATTCACAGTCTAACTGTTTAGAAGACCGCAGCTGTGCCTGGACGCGTCGAGAGAGCACGTCGCGAAGTGATGCTGATGCTGCAAGCCGCTTTTTGACAGGCCAAGGGATACTGGGGTCATGATGCAGTATATGTTAAGAACCGCCTCGATTTTGTGTCACCAGCTACCACTAACAACGCTTGCACTGGTGCTGTCTGCTGATGCCGCGCCTTTTTTTAATTTGCGACTTACCCCGGTGTGATGTTGGTTGTACATATCTGAATTCACGTAAAGCTACACGATTTTGAACGACCTGGCGGTGGCATCTAGGGTGGTGCAGGCCGACGGCACCGCTAGCCAGGTGAGTGCATACGCTACGTGTGGCTAATGGGATATATTTATATTGTTGAGTGAATAAAAATGGTCATCAGGTTTACAACAGTTTGTATGTTAGAAACTTTTAGCTTCTCGTGCAGCGCAAAGCCTAGACATGCGTTTCAGCGCCCATTGAAAATCCAAACAAGCGACCGAAGCCTGTCCACGTGTGTGTGGCTTGCGACTGCCATGGACTACAGAGTTGAAATATTCGTGAGCAAACGATCATTTCGCGTTGATACGTGAAATACTTGCTGGGATATCAAGCGTTTGATGCCGTGAGGCACTTGTCGTAACTTATATCAATGAGAAAGTAAACGTTTGACAAGTATTATTCGAAAAATCTATTTGTTTCCAGTGTACGTGATACCGACAAATAATCAATTGCCCGCCTGACGGAGCAAGTCAGCGTATACTTGTACGGCGATTGGATAGCGATTCCTACATACCAGCACTGCAGCTGTAGTGTTGCCCCGAACATAGGCACTGCCGGAAACCCCAGCGACAGTGCTGTTCACCTGTTGAGTCTATCGAATATCCCGCCTCTCGCGAAAATTCGTCTTCTGTAGTAACCGCAGTCTCGATATTCCTCCGTCGCGTAAGCGTTCAATGCATGGGGTACACTCAAGTGCAGCTGTCGAAGAGCGAAGACGTCCCGTTTTACTTCGTAGCGCGGAGCTCGAAATGGGTGAGCGACTCTGGTTTGGCTTCATGTCGACACTTACTACCTTAACACTGCTTCTTCCTGAACCCACCTGCTTCTTCCTGAACCCACGGATCTTGATCGAATCAGGTGACGATTGTGGACTGCGATGTACACCAGGGAGACGGCACGGCGGCAATTTTCTCGGGAGATTGTTCCGTCCGAACTGTCTCGTTCCATTGTCAAGACAATTTCCCCGCCAACAAACAGGTGGGCAGTGTCGCCTGATGTCGTCTAGTAGATACTATTACATGCAACATATAATCACGCACTATCGATATTTTGGTGGACTCTGCGTTGGCAGATTGTGCCCATCGTCGGTTGTGTCAGCGTGTCCCAGTCCTTCTGCGCTAAAGGGGTGAACGTTGCTCTGTACAGCACAATACGTACACGCCGCCAAACTACGCTGTGAACAAGTCAGGCTTGCAGCGGCTGCACGGCGAGAAAAGTGCATAATATATAGTATGTTTACGCCGCCCATGCGTTTGCCGCGGTCTTTAAGCAACCTCAACGAACGGCTGCAAGAAAGCTAGGAGTAGGAGCTGCCCTGAATCGTCCCTATGCTTCTGCCGCCCGGCCCCAGTCTTCCGATATCGATATCGGCTTTCCGACAGGTGCAGGAGACGAAGAGTTGTTGTCAGCGCTGCGACGAGTGCTTCCGGACGAGTTTACACAGCATCCGCCACAGTTGGTTTTGTACGGTAAGACCATAAGACGATAATGCGATAAGGCCATCACGCCGACAGAGCCCTGTAAAGTGTGCGCAGCGGTGTTAGGTTCTCCCTCATGCGCGGTAGACTCGCTGCTTATCAATAGACGGTCGGGTGCCTCTTAGCTTGAGTGAAGAAAGTAAATCGGTGGGTTGCTGGTGAACCAATGATGCCTCTGCTGTTGTCACGATGTTGCTGTGAACATTTTTTCAAGACATAACTAGTATTACAGTACATCAAGGGTTGGAAATGACGTTGACCTTCGCCAAAGAGTACATCCTACCACTACTACGGTAAGTGCTCTTGGGTTGTGTCTTCGACCCTCTGGCTGGCACTCTCATCGTCATTCATATTGTGATCGATATTATTTTTTCTTCTTCTTGTTTTTGGGTGGCCTCGATTCAGACGCCGGAGTCGATATGCATGCCGGCGACAAGCTTGGAAGGATGGACATTTCAGGTGGGGTTTCGAACTCAGGAATAGAGCTGTGAGAGAACGGCCTCGCTTCCAATCCGTAGCAGCAACAATGTCAATGAAAGTACATAATATTATCGAGGGAAGAGCATGGTTGGTGATATTGCGAGGTGCGATTCCATGACGGTCTTGCTTGATTCTGTAGCTGCAGCATGTTGGTGACATCGGATACAGTAATATCAGTATATGTCTTGGGAAGACTTCGCATTGGCGCAAGGTTGTTGTTTATAGCTGCGTCGGTTTACCCGCGGGATCTCATCAATAGTCAATCGAGGTCGCTCATCATACCCCATACCCCAATATAGGTCACCAATACAATTGTCTGTCTCACGTTTTACGTGTTTATCAATATCAACATTGTCGAATTTTTAACGTGACAGATTCAGCAAAGGTCGGTACCGTATGTCTTGCCCATGATGCTATTCACATTCCTCGCACAACAGACCAGGGGCTTTTCGAAAGGGACTACTACGTGATCAGCACCTGCCTGCAAATGGGAGTGCCTGTGGCGTGCGTAGTCGGAGGGGGCTACGATGCCGATAAGGACATATTAGCAAGGAGACATGCCACGGTATTTATGGCTGCTTTTAAGGCCTGGAAGGAGTTGGGGGACAGGCGATTACACTGGAGATGACACGGCTTTCGGTAGAATAGCGGCGTGCGATACTTTAGTTACGGCGCGATCGACTGGGGCTTGTGTTCTCCAGGGAATATCCCGGGGAAAGGTTGACTATCTCGGAAACGGACGTGGACACCAGCAGTTATGTGCCGTTTTTTTTCAAGGCTGATTCCACAATTTACAGTTTTATAAGCCCTTACCTTTAGTTTCTTATCAGCTTTTTCGAACCCATCGAGGTTTTGTAACCACACACCATGTTTTTTTCACGCCTCCTTATGAGGCGGGCAATCGACGAGCTAGTCCCGACCGCTAACTCGCATGGTAACCTGCCAAAATGGGCAGGGACGCTGCTATCGCGCAGTGTTCATCTGTAACAGGAAGTGGCTTAGAGTTTTTACGTCAATGCTTTGGCGGCCGGACAGATTTTCGATGTTTGAATACTCTTGATTTGTAAGTTACGCATTAAACGATTTGAAAATAAATCAGGTAATTCGCTGACCGCATGCATCATGCAACCTGCACGGGGGTCTAAATACCGGCCGCAGTCCCGACGTCATGACAGCATGCAACCATGCGCTTAGTCTAGTTCTGGAATGGGTAGGGGCGATTCCATGGCTGTAGTGGTGTTGTACCTCTGAACGGAGGTTGTGCTCTACAGTACTAATAGTGTGATCGTTTTTATGCTAGAGAGTAACTCTTAGTTTTGTGTGCACGTTCCCTCGCTCGCTGGTGATACACGGTGATATCGCTATTATTATGGGAATTTGCTAACAACGAGACAGTAAGACTGCGCCGCACGTACGACTTGCTTCCGTCTGTGCACTGCAGCCTGCTGTTCAGCGTTAACCTTGCGGCCGCTGATATAGCGTCTTTAGTGTCGTGGTGGTGTTTATTTATTGCTGCAGTTGTGCTGCTCTACGCATCATGCTCGGTGTTTTCCCGACCAAACGTTGAAGACAAGCGGAAGTTTGCCTTTTTCGTGCAGTGGTGCTCGTAGTGGTGCCAGCAAGAGTTGCTGCCTGGGGTGGCTTGCTCCAAGAATATGGAAGAGGCATGCTAGCCTCAAGCTCTCCTCAACAGGCTGTAATCCTCGCAACAACGGATACTTGAGATACATCTGCGTGCGTGCGTGATGCTCAGCGAAGGAGCGTCGAAATGTATAAGGCCCCTTTTAGTGACGAGTTGCAGCATGAGCTCTACGAGAAAACGAAACATTGCTGACAAACGCAAAATTCGCGATTCGTGACATTTAGAAATTGGTACCACGTCTCGTTTTCCAAAAATAGTAGCATGGGTTACCACCGCCGAGAGTCGTGATATGAGTTTTTCATTTTCTTTTTTAATAGTCTAAACCACGATTCGTGATTAAAAAGACTCGTGTCACGATTCGTGAAAACGTCACGTTTCGTTTGTCGCAAGCGGTGAAATATGATGTTTTGTGTTCGTTAAGGCCGATGTGTGTGATGGTGGGTGCTACGAGTCTCGAGACCGCACTCGTACACAGCAGTATTTGTTGTACTGAATACCTTTAAAAACACCTTTCTTTGCCAAGGAACGCAGCGATCGCGGTGCAGTTACTGCTGTAGGATCACATAATGGATGCGTCGAGTTACCAACCCCTGGGTTACACTTACCAGGTAGCGGTATCATTTATCGCACGACTCAAATTTCAGCAGAGCATCGTCCGATTTGCCTGATTCCGAACCCCGTTTGCCACACACATTGAATTACCGTTTTAGTAAATACAGCCCCTCAGACTACCAAGAACCATGGAACACGAGGCAACCTGATGGATAAAGATACTTCAGTAAGCATACCTACTACCTGGTACATCCGTCCTTTAGGAAATGTGATATAATCACATCATACTATTAACATTAATATTGTCAGTGTTCGGTTCGGAGCACAATGCACGAAACACATCTCCGCCCAAATCGATGAACCTACGAGTCTGTACATGAATCCACCAAAAACGTATTAAGTTTCAGTTCGTTTTTCTATCATCACTTTCACTTTCACTTTCCAGGCCATAGGAGGTTTTACCCTCAGCGTTGTTCTGGACAAGCCGTGGTCACAGGTGTCGTCCCTTTTCTCCCCCGGTGCATGCCTCCATTTTCATTGCGTATGGGGTTCAGCATTCCCTCCATTTTCATTGCGTATGGGGTTCAGCATTCCCGCTGCTCGTCGATTCTCATCGAGTATTGCTAACTCCCGCTCTCGCGCTTTCCGCTATTAATAATCATTTTCATGTGCAAGAAAAAATCCTTACGAGTACGGGTCAGTACGCAATCGGTGAAACTTGAACCCTCGAGATTGATCTTATTAATAGTAGGCACGCGGACCACTTACCAAGCCACCGGGGACGCCAGCTCTCTGCTGTGACCCGCACAAGAAGCCTGGGCCATTTCAGCGATGAGGAAGTGTAACCAACCAAGGGCCGTCTGTACTACTGTGTGTGTGTTTTTATCATCACTTTCACTTTCCAGCCTAACTCGGAGGAGGTTTTACCCTCGACGACCGTCTGGGCAAGCCGTGGTCACAGGTGTCTACCCTTATCCCCCCCGGTGTGCGCCTTTATTGTTGCAATAAAATGATACCAGGTAGAAACAAATAGTTTGGCTGCACATACTGCCGTCTGTACTGCAGGGTCAAGAAGACCATCTACTTCTACAGTAGTATCCACTGCCCAAGGAATCCGAGGTGGCTCGTTCCTCCCACTAACCCTCGTGACTGGCAGTATCATAGCCCCCGTCTACGTCGATGAAAGCATTCCATGACTTGAAAGGATAGTAGAGCTCTGCCTCTATGTATCTTCACTGCACTCTCTCCACTCTCCAACCTACACCGCCGTATCCGACCGCATTATGCCGTTAGGGCTTTTGTGTCAATTCGATTTGTATGTTACAGTTTAGTGTATCATGTTGGTTCATGGGTCATGTCGACATAGCGACCCAGGGGCAGATGTGGTTACACGCTGCTGGGCGAAGTGATATCATAGTGATCATCGAATCAGGGGAGGTGAGACAACTCTCAGACAGACACGCTGCAGCCGCCTTTTATTGGCCTTGCGGCGATCTACTTCAGAATTCTTTATACAGTAGCACAAGCAGTCGTAGCGGATTCGAGTTACTATTATTGGATCTGATCGCGGATCTTCTGGCCGTGACGGGTAGGTTCCTCGTGGACGTGTTGTACTATATATATGAATAGTATTAATAGTACATATGTATCTTTGTGTATATCGACACCAGTACAGAACAGTATATATACGGTACGGCACGGACAGACCAGACCTATCTCTCTGCTGCACAGTGTACAGTAGGCGAAGCTTCAAGTGCAGTGACCGAGGCACGACACCCTGTATAAGGATGGCCGATAGGGTATGCTGTGGAATGTTGCAGACACGTGGGAGCCTGTCCTTCCTGAAACAACTTGTAGCAACGGCCAATCAATGCTCATCCCGCACGCCCTCTACGCCCACCTCAACAGCTCAACGGTGTCTAAACCGAAACCCATGCGCAGCGCGTTCGCCCCCAATGGCTTACCTGGTACGTGGTACAATACAGCGTGCACCTTCTTTGGCTATTGCTCCGGTTGCCAAAGGCTGCAAGTTCTCGTCGGCTATTTGTTTTGTATCGATCAGTCCCAAACCCGACGGCGTGCGATCAAGATACTCGTGGTGTATCCACAAGGGATAGATATCCCATGGGACCCAAAAACAATTTCCCCATTGAACAATCTGGTATCGCACATATCTCATGGCTATCCTACGGACAACGCGAGGTCCTACGGATTTCACGAGAGCCCATATTATTTACAATGGAGTATTTCATCAATACCATCGAATACGGCATATCCTATGCGGTATAATTACCCGTGGGATACTTTTTATCCCATGGGATCGTGGGTTATTCGACATTCAAGTGTTTTTCAAGGGGCATCCGCTGAGATATATGATCCCATGGGGTGTATCCCATAGGAGTTGTGGTTTCCCATGGTATCTTATAGGGTACCGACTACGTACCCAACCGACTTAGACACCAACCACCTGGTAATGTGTTGTACGTCATCCCATGGGACGTCCCATAGGACGTCCTACGGGACGACACATGGGATATTTGATCCCATGGGACATCCTATGGAAAAAGGGATAATCAAGGGACGACCCATGGGACGATCTATAGGATATCTCATGGGACATCCCATAGGACGACCCATGGGACACCCCATGGGTGATCCCACAATTCATCTCATGGGACATACCATAGGCTGCTCATCTTCCCATGGGGCATCCCATGGGGCGTCCCATTGGTGATCTAATGCGCCGTAAACGTTGCAGGGGTGTCCCGTCGGGTGCCTTGTGGATTATCTCATGTGGCGGGTTGCGTCCCATCGCATATCCCACAGGTCGTCCCATATGTGGAATGCCATCGCATGGGTCGTCCCATGGGTCTCCCTATGGGATGTCTTACGAATATATGCCATTAACTCCCTAAAAGCCCTCTTGTGGGATGTTCCATGGGAGGCCCCATGGAATGGCAGGATTGTCCACAGGACACTCCATGGGATCACCCTTGGGCCCATTTCTTATTTCATGGTCTCCCTATGCGATGTCTCGTACACCGTTAAGCTTCCATGGGCCGTCCTATGGTTTGTCCCATCGGATGTCCCTTGGGATGGTTCGCGTCCCATGGAGTTACACATGGGGCGACACCTGGGATATTTTTCGTGCCATGGGACGGCCCATGGGTCGCTCCATGGGACGTATTAGGCGTCCTTAAAATCCCATGTGTCGTCCCACGAGTAGTATCGTGGGGCATTATCGTCCCATGCGTCGTCCTATAGTCCCTTCTATGGGACGTCTCATATGCCGTTAATTTCCCATGACTCCTACTATGGTATGCCCCATGGGTTGCCCCATAGGATGGGTTGGGTCCTATGGAATAAAACATGGGGCGTTCCATGGGATACCTCATGGGATGGGCTGTGTCTTATGGAATTCACCAGCGCTGGACGGCCCATGGGACATCTGGCATGCCATGGGACGCCCCATGGGACGTATCATGCGTCATTGGTATATCAGGTGTCATCACATAGATAATATTGCAGCACATTTTTATCCAATGGGTTGATACACGGGTCTTCCTACGGGACCCCCCATACGCTGTTACTTAGGGTTAGTCGTGCGATGATATATCCGATGAGACGGCCCGTGTGTCATTTTTCACCCTATTGATCGCCTCATGAGGCGTCTCGTGGGAATTTTTGATCCCATAGGTCGTAAAAAGGGTATTTCTATGGAACGTATCGTACGCCAAAACTTCCCATGAGTCATCGCATGGGAAGTCTCATTGAATGTCCCATGGGAACGGTTGCCATGGGATGGGTCGTGTATAGTGGAATATCCCAGAAAATTACCCATGGGATGACCCTTGGGTCATCTTTCATCTCATGGGTATTCTTATGGGACGCCTCGTACGCGGTTAACTTCCCATGGGTCATCTTTCATCTCTTGGGTTTTCCTATGGGACGTTTCGTATGCCGTCAACTTCCCATGATTCGTCCTACGGGATGTCCCATCTTACAGTCAGGGTTAGGGTCTGGATTAGGGTTGGGGCCATGGCTAACTTCGAATCCCATGGAATGTCCCTGTGCTTGTCTAGCCATAAGACCTCCCGGGAGATGTCCCATGGGACCTTTTATCGGACACAGGCCAATGCAAAGGATGCCCCATGGGACGGCCATCGGTTAGGCGTGTGGGAAGCAATCATATCCTGGGATGACCCATGGAAAGGACGAATAATGGCGTAGCTCACAATTCATCCTATGGGACTTGTGATGGAACTTGCTATGAAATGACCCATATAACGTTCACGGCATAGAGGCACCCCCTTGCACGGCCTGTGGAAATATATGTTACCCGTGGGACTACCTATGGAACGGCCCATGGGATAGCATGCTACCCATATGTCATGCCGTGGGCCACCCTATGGGGCGTCCCGTAAGCAACATGCCATCCTGTGGAACTACCTATGGGTCATCCCATGATATCCAACCCATCCCGTGGTACTCCTCATGCACGACCTATGGAACGTCCTATGGGATGGCCTATGGGAATAGTTGAATGCCATATGAGGGGTCCCATAAAAAAAAAAGCTTGGAACTACATATGGGACGACCCATGGGATTACATGCTTCTTATAGGACGACCCATGGTATGGCATGCTACCCATAAAACGTCTCAATGCCCATCTCATGGGGCGTCCAATGGGTAGCATTTCATCCTAGTGGGAGTACCTAGAAGCCATCGCATCATACGTAATCAATCCCGTGGTATGTCTCATGGGACGATTCATGAGACGACCCACGGGGCGTTAACAGCATATGGGATAACCCATGGGTCATCCATTGGGATGACATGCTACCTATGGGTTATCCCATGTATCATCCCATGGGATATTCCATGGCATGGGATGCCCCATGGGCCGGGTTCCGTCCTGTGGGACAACCCATAGGACGTAAACGCAACAAGAGAGGCCCCACGATATAGGTAAAGAACATCCCACAGTATGACATGCTACTACCCATGGGACATCGTATGGGACAACCCATGGGATAACACGCTACCCATACACCATCCGGTGGGCCATCCCATGGAGCGTCCCGTGGGTAGTATATCATCCCATGGGGTTATCTATGGATCATCCCATACTATTTACACCACCTTGTGGTACTTCTCACAGGGATGACCTATGAGACGAACCATGGATCGGGCTGCGTCTTATTACCCACTCAATGGGCTATCCCATGGGTAGTCCTATGGGTGGCGTGTTAACTCATGATACTATGCAGTGCCATGGGATCTCCCACGAAACGTCCCATGGATCATTCTATGGGACGTCCCATGGGATGTCTCATGAGATTGTCATGATTGCCCATGGGATGACCAAGGTACTTTTCATATTCCATGGGGTGCTCATAGTCCCATGGGACGTTGCATGGGCTGGAAGACGCTCCATGGGATTCATTAACCTAATGGGACATCCCATACGTGTTTGGTGGTCCCATTAGACGACCCATGGGAAGTCCCATGCGGAGTATTGATCCTACAAGACCTCCCATGGGTCGTTCCCTGGGCACTAACATCCTATGGGGTGTCCCATGGGTCATCACATGGGTCGTTCCATGGGAAATCAAATACCCATACTCGTACATATATATTGGGATTGAAAAGTTATCGCACGTTCATGACTATGAGCGGTTATCGCTCTCGTGCCGTGAACTTGCATGGCAAGTGCGTGATCCTTACTTTGTTAGGATGTCAGAATAAGCCCAGTACTTTCTACACATGCAATCAGCTCGGCCTGCTGTCGGGTGAATATTCATACGAAGTATTAAATTATACGTTGAACACGAGACCCCTTCCTGTCTTCCCAACAGCAGGTATGATATACGATCGTAGGTGTGTCTTGTCTTCACATTAACCTGAAGTTCTACCCAGCGACATAGGCACATCGACTTCCTGATTCTGGATCCTGCAGTACTGTAGTACTACTGCAGTATTACTGGCTACAATACTACTGTTGTACGAGTACTGTTGTAGTACTTATATTGTATGCATTGTAATAAGCTACGTAGCTGAAGAAGCGAAAAACATCCCCTATTAATCGAGGTACGCGACTGACGCCAACGTACTAAGTACGTACGAAATGGCACCACTGAAATCAAGTCAATCAGAAAAATGAGCTAGACACAAATGATATGGAATGGGATCCCTTCCCTCCCTAATGAAACAGCACCCAGAGAGAGAAAGACGCCGAAGAAGGACAGAAGAATGGGGAGAAGAAAACGGGGGAAATCTAAAAAGTAAATAAATAATAGTGAACAAAAGTAAGACCAGGTACCCGATAAAACGCTCAAGGAGCAAATAACGTACGTTTTTGTCTGCTACGTATTCGACCCGTGAACCTTGCCGCACGATCATCCATCTCCGTGTTGCTTCCGTCGACAGCGGAATCAGTAAGCCAACTCCCCCCCCCCGGCATGAGATCGAGTACATATCTCCTATCGAGTACACCCCCCCCCTTCCCGCTTCCGCCCCCTCCGCTCCCTACTCCTGTCTCTGATCCTCACCACTCTTGGCATTATTTGCCGCGTGTCGTAGCTATCTCCCCCTCGCCTCGTTCCTATGTAATCCTGGCATGAAACTATCCGCCGCTTCGACGAATATCTTTCAGGCAGATGTAACGTTTTAGTTGGGGGGATCTGGGGTACTGTTGTACTGCCAGTATACAGCTGCTGTTGTAGAAATAACCTACAGTAAATAAACAAGCGAAACGCACGAACGAATAACTGGTTGTGAAATCGGGTATGATATCGGGCTGTTATTCACACGGCGTGCGCCATAAGACATGGAATGGCGAGTGGGGGAGAGCTGAGAGAGGGCGATTGTGCCGTCGCACGTATCTTGCAATGCATGCGATACCGCAGTATACTCTACTGTACAACACGATATACAATGCTGTCCGTTTCCGGCTTTACGCAGCCAGACAATGCCACACCAACTCGTTGATTTTGGCTGTGAAAAAACAAACGCTGCAAAAAACAACGATCCGAAACGATGAACACCAACGCAGCTTCGTCGCTCTTTATACGTAGAGGCTACAGCAGAGGGTAGGTATATTGTTTGCAGGGATAATTTGACACGCTCTGCACCTTACCCGCCTTGCTTTTCTCACTCAGGACTCTAACCAAGACCCTAATCAGGACTCTAAACAATGGGGAACCTACGTTCGACGCTAGGAGCATATAATCGGGCCATTTCTGAACTTTCCCTTGAAGAGAGACAGCACCTGGCTGACATCTGGGTCGGTGACTATGTTCTGACAAAATGGTGAGCGCCTCAGGTGATGCCGACACACTGATCGACGCCTTAGTGCACAGTACGGCCATATTGCACAGTACTGTCATAACATACTGCCATGCACGATATTATATTCGTGTTTATATTCGTGTCTCTACCTTACCCTACTGATTTTTTATTTGGAGGGGCGTTGGGACGAAAAATTAGCAGAATTACTGCAGCAGTTGAGACAAACGACTGGTAAACGAGATCTATGGAGGTAGATTTGTTCTCCGTTCGTAGGATGCAGCCCGCATTGCATACAGTACGCGCAGCACTTAAGAACTCCCTGTTTTGACTCTGTCTCGCGTCTTATTTCCTCTCCAATTTCAGCAGAAATGCTTAAATCCAAATTATTCATTGTGTGAAGAGGTGCAAAACGCCAAATTCTTCAATTTCAAAATCCTATCCTGCAAAGGCGTTCAATGCGACCTTTATTTTTCCAAGGTTATCAATGATGTTTTTCCCCCCCCCCACGTCATCGATCACTCATATCTCACACGATAGGGTCGTAGGCATAAGTTCATCTTGGCCACCTTCAACGACTCTGCTGTAGCACTACTCGTACCAACGCCCCAACGGGTAGGGTGGGCCGTAACTGGACCAAGTCCGGCGGGAAGGCCTCATAGCCTAGGGGTTTGTTAGTGGGTGAGCTCGCGCGAGTCCTACACTACCCGGGAGAGATGACTCTCCCGGGTGGCTATCTCCACCGCACCTGCTCCTCTCGGGAGTCAGGTCGGGTCAACGTGCCTAAAGTCCATGGAGTAACAACAGCTTTGTCTGGTGTTACAACGGGGTCTAAGGGTTAAATTGACACACGACACGAAATCGCGAACGTTGAAGCGTGGTGAGCTTTAAGCTTTATTTTTACCAATCCGCCGGAGGATTTTTTTTTTAACTACTCGTACAGAGAGGGGTTATGGCCACTCAGTCGACTTAGTCTACGTTACGTACGTTGGGCGTCAATGCTCTCCCCCTGCTATTGCCTGCCGTTTTTTCTCCGCCTGCTTGTGAATCTCCCGGCTGACTGTTCTGCCCGCCCACTCCGACTGCCCCCCCCGTCTGCTATTTGTCGTTACGCTATTCTATAGTAAAACCCACGCACCCACCGCCACGCTCGTTTCCGTGCAGTATGAACATAACGAACGGTAGCTTCATGCTCCGCACGCTTTGGTCTTCTTCAAGATACACACAATAATCGTACACTTCTTTCGTGCGCTCTTGGCTCTTGCGAGTGATCAGGCCA
The DNA here is from genome assembly GCA_037834295.1 of Postelsia palmaeformis. Classification (NCBI taxonomy): domain Eukaryota; class Phaeophyceae; order Laminariales; family Laminariaceae; genus Postelsia; species Postelsia palmaeformis. The sequence goes on from JBBMHQ010141630.1 coordinate 13,968, forward strand.
CCAAACCACCCCATCCATGCTTAGTCTCACTAGCACACCACGTTCCACTAAAGAGTTGTTGACTACAGCAGGTGGTCTCGACTCTTGAAGACGAAACCTTTCCGGAATGACAGCCCGATTGCCTCATCCTCCGGTGATATGTCGTGTTCGTCGTCCAGCAGAGCGAGTGGTTGTTTCCCGTTGTCAGACACATCTGCATGTCATACGATGAGATTGTGGGGGCAAGAGAAAATGAAAAGAGGATAATATTTCGCATTGTTCAAGGGTCGAACTCTGGGACTACTCCCGAGAAGGGAACCACACAGCACAATACGTACTGTAAGCTGTAAGTCACAAGTCACAAGTCAGGAAACGTCTTGTCAAGCACTCTCTAAACACTGGCAATAATGTATATAGCTACCTGTACAGTAAATCATCTTAAAGAGCTGAATCAATTGCGGCTAGACGCAACAGAACAAAAATATAAAACCCACCTTCTTCCAAGCTGTCCTCGTAGTCGCTCTTCTTGTTGAGTATCTCGGTGACCTTGCCGTCCACGTCTGATGCGTGCTCTTCTTCAGAAATATCACCAATGCGCCTCAGCTGCAACGGCATGCGCATTCCCTCCAAGCTGGAGGTACCAGCAAGGTGGCCCTTGACGACGTGTTCCTTGAGTAACAAGAATTGTCGCTCCAGTACCCTCCCTTCAAATTTGAATTTTAATTGGGCAAGAGCCGTCAGGTCCCGCAAAAGCGTCGTGGGATAGATTCATCGCGGCGCACCCTCGCCACAGCGACTCGAAACTACGACGCAGTGCAGGCCAAGACACTTACGTGTGTCCTCTGCTCCAAGGGTGCGCATATACTCTAGAAGCAAGCAGCACAGTACACCACCCACCACCGCACTGCCTCTATCCACACCGAGAGAAATGAAAAATGGTGTTGAAATATACCAGGTATAGTATTTATTTGCATTTTTGCAGAGGGGAAAGGACTTTGTTGGCCGGCCAAAAAATGAAAAATATAAAAACGTCACAACATGTAGAAGACGGTTTTGGAGCTAAGGCAGTCTGTGGCGGGGGGCCTGATGTGGCCTTGGGGGATGTTTCGGCAGATTCTTATTTTTCAGGGGTGCAGTGCATTCAGCCAGATTATTACTTGCCGACCCCCTTGCACTTCCCAAATTCTAGTTATTATTTCCTCCTGGACTTCAGCACATATGCTTACCTGGATATTCTCAAATTTCCGAAAGTCCTAGCCTGACATTCTCAACTGCCAGATTCTTAAGTGCTGTCGCGTACTGTATCGACAAGAGCATTTGAGCATTTTCGCTGAACTCCATTTTGCTATTCGCCATTGTGTCCGATCTACAGCACACACCAACAGCTGCCAAGTTCGAGAAGACCCACGCCTGCTGCAGATCCGCCTGGCGTTCAAGTCATGGCAGGAGCGACGGGATTCATCGTAGTTTGCCTGCTCATTACAGCTGCGATTGTATGGGTGTGATTCCGCTACCGTAAGTACGTCGAAACCTTCACGTGATACGTAAGAAAGATACGAGGCTTCTACCGCTGCCAGGAGTGCACAACATTTACCGTAGGTCTCACATAGGTCCACCTTGAGTTTATAGTGCTAGACCACCGGTCCCTCATGGACCTCCCGTGAGTCTCCCGTGATTCTCTCATGAGTTTTCTATGGCCCCCCCACGGGCCTCCCACGAGTCTCCCACTTGTCTCCCACCGGTCTCCCACGGGTCTTCCATGAGTCTCCCGCGGGTTTCCCATGAATCTCCCATGGTTTTCCATATGTTCATATAAGCGTTGCCTAGAAGACTCCCATGAGTGGTCCACTGCGACTTCGATGGGACTTTATTGTCCATGGTGCTTCCCTCGGATGCTTCTAGACGAGATTTCCATGGGATCTACACGGGACCCCCCAGGGGGTTGCACGGAGATTTTCGGAGATTCCACGGCAGTGGGTCTCATGTGGAACTCGAATGAGATTTCCGCGACATAATAAAAAGAACATCAACCGCCGATGCTCGGGCACACTCCTCTGCTGCCCCTCACTTCCACCATGCCCGAGTGCCCCAGCATATGCAACAACATAATTAATAATGTATATCGATGCTGCAGTAGCACCAACATCGTGTTCCCTGACTCTATGCACAAACGACTCGGACACGTGCAGGACCCCAACTTCTTCGAGCGCGTACCCGGAATGTTGGCGGCCAACTGGCGGCGACTAAGCAACTTCACCACCGTTGTAAACAGTGATTCACGTGCTTCTGATCCGAGAGGGTGCTAGTGCAGCCCAACGGCCATTTGTAGCCGCTTCTAAGTTTTCGCTTTCACAGGAAAAACGTATATGTGGTTGTGTGGCGGAGAAGCTAGCCGGGTCTCGCATGTTAAGTGGGGCCCGGGGAGGGTGGATTATGGACTATCTTCTCGATTTTGCAACGGCCTCAGGGTAGCCATAAAATCGCCATGGATAGAGTGTATCTGCTTGGGGTTGCTACAGACCGTGTAACGCGTTTCATTTTCTAGCTCAGAATGGCTTGTGTTCACGACAAGGAATCTCGTGAAGTGACGCAGCACAGTATCGGTGATCAGCATACAAGTAGTCAAGATTTTACGTGACAAAAGTGTGATGACCTGCTGCTGAACAAACCAGAAGGGCTCCTACGAAGCCATCAACTGTTTCTAGAACTACAGTGCTTTCGTGTGCAGCAGTCTGAAGGACCTTACGCGCAGGTTGCACTAGTCTTGACTCGACTTTGACAATAAAAAAAACTACAGTACTGCGGTGCAATGTACTCGAACGTGGAGTAGCCAGCTCGCACATTACAGGTGCACCATGAATTTTCCAATGCGCGGATAGTGTAAAGCTCTAGAGCTATGTGCACTATCCCACATCTACAGTAGAACCCTGGTTAGGGCCAGCAGTAATAACACACAATGCAAGGTACCTTTTGCTAGGAGTCTTCACCCAGTCTATTCGTTTCATTGTTTCGTTTTTATTGTTTCTGGGACACGTTCCAGAAACGTTTTTCCACTTCGATCTTCGATCACATCTGTGTAACTTAAACGCGAGTACTAAATTAGCCCGTAAGAAACGCGAAATAAATGCGTAATCCGTTGCCACGTCGTGCTGCACCAGGCAACCGTTGGTGGGGCAGGTGGTCGTCTCATCCCACAGCAATATCTCGCACATCAAGTACTTTGGAGACAAGCTGTGGAGCTCGGGCACTTCTCAGTATGGCCGAGCATGGTGATTTTATTGGGGCCAAGACGTAACACCTTACAATTTATTAGTGAATGAGAGAAGATGGTGGAGGAGGTGGAGCTGTGGATATTTTATACAGTCGTGCGCTCGAGTATGAGCACTTCGTGGCCCCCCGGACTCTATTAACAGTTGCATTTCCGTGGGAGTGTTTTAGCATGTCATTTTTAAAGGCTTTCATGGCACTTCCGCATAGGCCCGATATGTTTTAATCATGGTCTTCCACGGTATTTCATCATGCACCTCCATCCACTTTCATGGGCCTTCATGGCACTTCCATGATACACCCAAAAAGGACATGTCGATATAGATGTGATTTCATAGTGATCATGAAAGCGACTGCCCTGGCGCCATTCCAGTTTCATGGCAACTATCGTCACCTGTAAAGATTTCGTAAAAACTGCCTTGGGCACATGGAGAGTGTCATGGGACCGCTCGCAGGGCACTACCCCGGGACTGCTATAACACTGACACGGGATCACCGTGGAGTGGTCATAACGTGCCATGTCGTGCCCTGAAAATGCCATGAGGTCGCACGGGGTTCCCTTTTGATTCAATTAGGTGCCATGAGGCGCCATTAAATCGCCATGAAGGTGTCATAGAGCGCCATGAGGTTCGACGGCAGTCTCGTGACAACCTCAATTGCATGATCATGGCAGTCCTATGGCAGTGCCATCGACGGGTGCCATCACAACCTCCATGGAAACTCCAGGCACACCCATGACAAGACAGTTTATACTCCAATGGGCATTCCCATAACACTGTGTAGTACTGTAGTCCCATGAACATTGAGAACGGCCATGAACATTTTTTTTATGATCATGAACGTTGTGCATGACACGGGACTGCCATGGAAACATCAGGTGTTGTATACCCATGCTACTGCACAAACTCGGAACGCCCCGAGTTCGCCGACAACTACTGTTGTACTGTACTGTATGAAATCTCTGATATGTAGATATGATGGTTAAATATTGCTTCAACTATAATCGCTACCTGTCCTCTGGTCGGTCATCGGTATGTAGGCATGTTGTGCCCAATCGCGGACCTTGTTCTTGCTGATATCATATGGCGGTTAGAAGTAAATGTTAGGTCCACAATATTACGGAGGAATATAGTTGATAGGATCTACGGTCTATACAAAAACCTATATATTTCCGTATTTATAGTAACAATATTTGGTCCTATTAACTATATTCCTCCGTAATAGTATTATCACGAGTAGCAGTAAAATACACAGCATACTTCGCCATCGGTGGCCGAAATCGTAACCTCATAGGGTTAGCACAGCCAAGAGAAAAAACTGATGAATATGACTGAAAACCTTAGCATCGAACTGCTAATGGGTGCCGTACACCTACAACGAAGAGAATGCCCGACCGCGTGACGTTTTTGGCCCTGCGCAGGTACTACAGAACTCTACTACAGTAGATTATTTTGATCTCAATTCTTCAGCGCTTCATCGTAGGACTATGAGAGTTCAACAGGCTCGAGGCAAGGTCTATCAACTCAAAGTCTGCATTCTGAGGGATGTTGTGATACTAGCACTTTATAGGGGCCCGTCCAACTGAGTAAGAGTTTGGCTTTGAGGACATTGGCGTCCGTGTCGGGCTTCGCTCTCTGGCGAATGGGGTCCGCCGTATTGTCCACCCACGCCGAGCCACCAACGTCAACTTTGGGGACTGGACGCAGAACGTCGGCAAGGGTGGAGTTATAACGGTTCACGCGAGCAACAGTGAGGGTATCGTATTCGCGAACGATATCGTACGCGCGCTGCTGGTGGTCCGTCGCCTAGTCGCAGTAGGCGACGTGGTCGTAAACCAAGCTTTGGTGGCCGGCGACTTTAGCACGCTCGAAACTCGTGAGAGGGAGGCGTGGCAGCCGCCCTATATGGACCTTGGGAACCACAACCGTGGCGGCGCTGACGGAATTTTTGCACG
>JBBMHQ010141741.1:0-19166 GCA_037834295.1 Postelsia palmaeformis
ATGTTAATGAATATATATATGTATTATATATATATATATATATAAATACAATAGATACATGCCCTGATATATTATTATGTTTTCGCTTGTGATTCATAAAATGCGATTTACGTATGTTTGACCGAGTGCCATTCTTCGCTCTTGCGGAGAGCCCATTACACCAGTAGTAAAGTATGCTCCCCTTTGCAATTGCGAAGGCTTCGAATAAAGGCCGGGGATGAACCTTGATGCGATGTGTTTACGTGATTTACAGTATTCAGCCGTGGCGTCTCCTCACCCGTTTCACGTACTCCACTGAAAAAGCTTCTACAATGACAACGCACTCTATCAATCGCACCAGTGCAGTTTATTCTCAAGAATCAGCCACTTTCTAAAGGCACGATTGTGTGCCCCTCGCCAACAGGTAAGCCTTAAAATTCGGCTATTATTTCAACACTTGATAACGTCACACTTGACGGACGGTTTGGAGGTATTTCATTAGGCTTTCCCGGGCGACAGTTGGCCAAACCCGCAACATACCCTTTATCGTCCAGAACACACCGACTTCTCTACTAAACACAAAGCGTAAGCCTGGCTTTTAACAATTAACTTTCAACCCCTCGCGCTCTTGTTCGTTTCAAGGGAGCTTGACATATGCGCGTTCACAGACGACGATCTGGGTGATATCGCGTCATGCTTCGACAATGTCGGGCGAAGTAACGTCGAGTTCCTGTGAGTTATGCATGACCGCTAGCGTGCAAATTTGACGACTGGGAGGCGTTGTGCTCGGGTCGAACGTCTGTGTACTTTACTCTCAATTTACCGCCATAAATCACCGTCGACAGCTGGCCGTGCGGCCGGAGCCTGTCGAGAATTTCACAGGTAGGGGCCTTGCGAACTGACATTCGAGGGTGGGAAATATGCATCATGTAGGCGTTAGCGATTGGTTGGCGATTTCGTGTTCGTGCTTCACATGTTACTGTTCTCTCCCCCTGGTTAACATGCTGTACATATAGTGTTCGTGCCGATCCTCTAATCTAAGAGAAACTCGAGGCCTGTGGTGACTCAACCACGGCACCTCAGGCACTCAATTGAAAAGAAGAACGCAGGGTCAGTCAGGGTCAGTAGAGTTCACCATACCCTAGAGACTTAATTTCCGGGAGCATTTTCTTGAAACCCGTTTACCCGAATCAGGTCCCTTCTTTGCTCTTTCGATCCCACCGAGATCTGATCCTAACCTGCGCCCTCCTGACACCCGCGATGTGAATATATCTCATCACCTCTCCGGAGTAGCCGTCGAACGCCGTGAGTGCGAAGCCCGAACCGTAGCCGGAAATAGGTACGAAATCGTCGAATGCGAATTATAAAACACCACAACCCGGGAATAAAGCCGAGCATCAAGGCCATGATGGGCTCTGTGTACCATAGACCGCGGAGCGAAACGTTTCTCTTCCCCCTTTCCTACACCACCTTCACGATAATATATCGGGTGCAGTTCGTGTACGTCCGATGCATACACAGAGTAAAAGCGTACTCCTGAATCTATGTATCCTTCTACACAAGTATTGCTCAGCAGAGTAGACCATGCAGTGTCAACTAACCGTCCCGGACACGACAGACAAATCGATAAAACACGAAACGATGTGAAAAGTGTCCTTCCCCCCGGCAGATGTGCGGACGGTAGGGAACAAGCAAACTACATGAACGGTGCCACCACATATACACATTTGAAAAACTGGGAACGAAGGGGAATAGCAGACAGGTCGAAGCACAGAAATTTAGAAACCTCCTTGCAGGTGCAGCGATATGTGCTACGGGTAGTGTCAACACATTCAAAATCAACATAGTAGTGATGCCTTATCACCCGAAAGTAGTTCAATATGTGTCGTCCGGTTCGTTCGTGCGTCTTGAGGCTTTTGTTCCCTCCCGTCGACGAAAGGATAATGGCAAGACCATTCCCGTAAATGTTTTGACTCCCCTGAATGCTTCGGCGCGTTTACCCAGGAACCTACGCAGGAATGACCTCGTTAACATCCCAGTTGGTTTCTTCGACGGCTTCGACGCTCTCGTTCAGTTGTGAGTGAAACCAATGTTTGAAAACGCGTCGTACATGAACTGAGTGATCAGCGCTTTCGTATCAAGTCGTAGTTTTGGTAACTTTCAATGCTACCAGGTACTTCACTTTGAAGCTAACCTATCGATATCAACGAATTTCTGGCATATGCCGGGGGGTCTTTACCTGAGGCGTACTCGTGCAAGCGATAACTTACGTCGTCGTCCGTTGGCAACCTCGATATCAACGACGGCCTGCCATCAAATCGATGGATATTCGTGCTTTGACTCACTCTGATGCCCACGATGCAAGTGAAATAAGTGTTGGTCGCCATACCCGCTGTTGTGACAGAAGCTCCTTTTTTTATTGTAGCTATTCGTGGTGTGCGCTGAAGATAGTTCCCACGTGCGGTTTGCTTCCATTGTGTGACTACCGTGTATTTTTGGCGTCATGTACTCGCGCCGAGCATTTTGTCAACGAATCAAAACGGACCGTGGTGATAATTCGGAGCGAAACGAGAAAAGTCCGTAACCCCCAGGACGCTGCGATTGCAGTGCTGTACGAATTCCGTAACGCTTGTCTTCATCTGCGACAACGGTGATCCAGGGACTTGGACTTTAACGAGGTGGTCCCGCAAGCCGGCACCTTCCGGGGTCTCAGCGCTCTGGATTCACTGTGAGCGAGACACTTCGAGACCAGGCCGATGAGCTTGTGCCCCATTGTAGAACACTGTTTGTGCAAGTTGGAGAAACAGGAGGGTTGGTGGGGACACAGAGCTTTGATATCAACGTGGGCGTCGGCAGCTTTCTCATTTGTCGTATGCACGTGAAAAAAATTTCTTACAATGGTAGAGGTGCTACTCGAAACTGCCCCACGATCCGTAGTTTTCATGTTGCCAAGTCCGTTTCAATGTTGAGACTAAATAGGCATTTTTGGTTGAAAGACTCTGCTGTACGTGTGTCTCAAGGATAAACCCAGCCCAACCTGGTTATCTCAGACTACGACAAAATACCTTTCGTATGGTGGTGACAGTGTTGTAACGCCCTACTCCCATGCACTGATGATTGTCGTTTCGTTCTGGCATATCGTTGACCTTGGCAATGGCTTGCAACAGAGTCCTTACACGAAACAGGCTGGACAACTTGCCATCTGGCTTCTTCGACGGTATGGAGTCTCTGCGCGAACTGTGAGCACGAGGATGAATGTTTTCAGTCCGGAAGTGACAATACCGATGCACTGTCGACACCCCTATTTTTTTTCGCGTGAACAACCTCGTGCCATTCTGCACAATGCTAAATTCTTGCAAACTCTGTGTTCTCGGTCGCAATCGAGCTTAGAGAGTATTCAAAATAAACAACGGGTAAGCGTGCAAAAAAACATCCACACGCTTAACACGCCGTGGTTAAAGATGTCTCAGGCGAGCATTAATAACCGATCGCTCTCTCGGTTGCAAGACACTATTGTCTTTGCCTGATGTTAACAAATGTTAAGACCCCCGTCCCTGTTTTTCACATGGCTGTACGTCTCAAGCAAATTGGTTGCCACTGGCATTGGTAGTCTGCCGGTTGTTCGTGAACCACACTACGAAACAAGTGTCATTTCGTAAGGCAGAAACGACCGCGATGCATGTCGGAAGTCGAATTTTCCATCTCGTAGAAAAACATCTTCAGAAGACAATTTATTGTACGTATCGTGCGGTGCGACCGTCGTTGACTTTTTTCAGGGCCGGGCTTGAAGGCCCCACTCACGCAATCTGTGCTCAAGAGCTTCCAAACATGCGATGACCGAAGTAGAGGGAGCCGGCTCACTTTTGAGGTGTGGGGTTACGCACCAACAACGCACATTGATATTTCACGCGACGCTTGCCCCACACGTGGAAAACCAGGAACCTTTTAGGAAACGGTCTTCTGGAACTAGCTGCCGGCGACTTCGTTCAAGCAACAACGTTGGAAGTGCTGTAAGCAAAAAAACATTTAACCTGGCAATGATTTACACCGTCTTGATGACGTACAGGACAGTTTAGGCTTGCTCCATCGTATCATACGTTCCCCGTCGTTCGAAGAGTCCGGTCAAACGACCGTTAAGCCAGTTTAATGGACGCAAGGAACGTTTTTTTTCGGAATACGATCCAAGTTGAGTATTGTGCGGTGGTAAGAAACCAGTTCGAATGCACCTGTGCTGGAGTTGTTATCCGTTGCCCCTAAGCGGTAAGGTATGTGGTCGTTGAGCAAGGTAATGCACAAATACCGTAACATGCAGCCCCTCGCCATCGCAACCACTGCCAATGACATCATGAAACGAGTGCAATAGCATCTTCAATGATACCGCCTCGGAGAGTCTTCCATCTGGCGTCTTCCAAGGCCTGGATTCCTTACTCGAACTGTGAGTGAAGCCTTCAATTATATCAGAGTCTGATGCAAGAACCAATGCATGCAAGTATACGACCTTCACATGAAAGGTGCTGTATATGTTGCATATCTAGATCGACATGCATTCATGCTGTCGTAGGCGGTGCATGTCGGTAATACGTACCAACAAAACGTTCAGGGTCAATGCATGCAGGCAGAGTGCGCATGACAGTCTTGTGGTAACACTCGAGTACCTCGTATATTTACGGAAATCCAGTTTAATATCGAGCTACAGGATCCTTTCTAACGTTGTAATTTATGATGTGTGCCTGTCGAAAGCAAGGGGGTACGAATGGGACAGAAGACGAGATTGGCAGTACGAGCGCGATCTGGGTGCAGTCACTGCGAGTTGCCTATGGCAGTGTGGAAAGCAATACGACTTAATATTACGTGTTCGGCTGACTGGACTTTCTCTGACCTCTGCTCGTCGCCCGGTGTTTGATGGTTTAACAGGGTCATTTCAGATAATCGGTTTGACACCTTGCCGGTCGATATCTTCGATGACGTGCCCAATCTCCAGACACTGTGAGTGGGCTTCGAGAGAGCAGAAGAAGCTGTGAAGTTAGTTACACGGTAAAATCCAGTGAACACCTTAGAGACACGCCGTACACGATCTGTTCTTCTGCAAGCAGCTGAAAGGTCCGAGCAAAGCCGGCCCTTATATGTTTTGTTCGCACTAGTGTTATAACTGTTAGTGTGGACTGATGGCGTATGTCAGTCTTCTTGTCGCGTTCAGTCCTTCGTACAGCCACAGGTATAATTCGTGATATCGCTGATTTCACTGTCATGGTTGAGCCTCGGCCATGGGGGATAATTGGTGGTCTTGAGATGGAATGTACCGTTGGCTTTTGTCTCACGTCGGCTACATATGAACAAGCAACTGGTGTACTGTCATACATATTTTTTGTCGCTTCCACGGTCTGCTTTCCCGGTGGGGTACTCCGAATAACGAAAACTATTTTTTTGTTTGCTGACATATTCGTCGTTTTTTTGTCGTGTGCAATCAGGGATATTTCGGATAATCGCATTTCCTTCTTGCCAGACGGCATCTTCGGTAAACTACCCAGTCTTCTTGAGCTGTGAGTGAGCTAAAATCGAAAAACCTAAACTGTTGCCGAGTTATGAATCAGTGAGGAATTTTCCTTTAATATCTTGCGGAGTTCTGAGAGAAGATATTCGCGCAAGTACCCTGGTGTGTATGCATCCGGATCTCGTCGACGTTCCGAGTCTTCGAAAATCGTTGAGCCGTCCTGGCTGTGCTTCCCACAGCTTTCTGGCGCTCAGCAAGGCAAGCTGATTACTTGAGAGATCGAAATTGTCCTACTCAACGTCCGTCTTCCCACTACACCTGCCACGGTTCTGTGAGGTCATCGTGCTTGCCCAATTTGCTTATGTATTAATAATTTGTCCTTCACAAGATTTCTGGTGTGTATGCATCTTGTTTTCTCGACGTCTCAAGTCTTTTAGACTCGCTGAACCCTTCCGGCTGTGTTTTCCACAGCTTCTTTGTTTTCAGCAACGGAACTTGATGGCGTCATAGGTCTCAAATATTCTACTCAACGTCCGTCTTCCCTCGAGAGCTGCGACGGTTCTGTAAGATCATCGTGCTTGACCACTTCGTGTTTAGGTGCCCCTGAATGCTGTAGTCTCCGCGCCTCCTTGTTCCGAGGCAAAGCGAAAAAAATGTCGGATTTACGCCACATTCCCACATGACCATCGAGAACTATTGGTCGCAAAAAGCAGTGGCGTTCCATAGGGCGCTTCACTCCCGTATCGCCAGAATACACATCCAACATTTTCGTATCGCTGCTTCTCGCTTTGTTTTCATTTTTCGCCTACCGTTGCTGTACTAGGAAAGCGTCCAGGAACAGTTTTGACACCTGGCCAGCCGGCCTTTTGGATGATTTGACATCCCTCACGACTTTGTAAGTGACACCATATAACCCGACGTGCCTTCACCGCCTGTGTCCATACACGTACGATGACGAACGAAAGCTGAGCCGTTGACGAACGAAAGCTGAGCCGTTTCTGGCCAGAAGGCAAGATGTTTGCCTGCGGTAGAGAAAAGAGTGCGGACACGGAGCACCGTAGTTCAGGGTGGGCTGGCTTGGAAAGCGGACGGCTTCCGCATAACATCGACATGCGCCTTGTTCAAAATGTAGGGACCCCACTAATTTTCCTGAGAGTCTGGCTCGTGATATGACAGGTCTGAGAACGGCGGCAATATTTTCCATTCTGGTGCCACGTATACTGGAAACACCGCACCTGCTCCTTTGAAAAAGGCGTATACCGGCTTGGTTTGGGATCTACTCGAGGTGGTCCTGTTTGTGGTGTGTACGAATCTGCCGGTATTGACTACATCAGTGACTTGTTGCCAGGGGTGCGGACTGGGTCGACCTGCACGGGAGTCTCATCCGGTAAAGTGATCATACCGTTTTTGTCGTATGCGTCGTTCCTGGTCCACTCAAACGTGCTCAACGTACAATAAACGTATCGTGGCCGATACATATTTCAGACGCACCGCAATCACCGGCCGCAAGACAGGTGGCTAAACGACCTTGGGCTGACTTCCCTGGAAGCGGGGACCTTTGAAGGAACGCCTGCGTTGGAGCTCTTGTGAGTTGACTGATATATAAAGGTGGCAGTAGCTACATGCAACACTGTTCTCTACCAAGATCTTGCGGTCCGGTGTCTGGCTTCCACTCGCGGGAGAGCATACACATATTCCTGTCACGAATCTGGTGTTAGCCGTTTCAGCCTGAGGTAACAATTATAATTCCGTTCAGCATGGAGGATGTAGAATTCATATGAGAATTTTTTTCGGCAGCACACGCGATCCAGCAGTGCTGAGGGCTCAAAAATATTCACTAGCTCTAGCATTTCGACTTTTCGAACTTTGGTGCCGCCCTCTTAGCACTAAAATCCAATTTTTGTCACCAATGTAAAATAAATGCCGAAAAATATTCCAATGACTTCCTCGAAACCATGGAAGCGTGCAGGATGCCTGCTCGTCTTGCGCTCAGTTGCAACAACATATTCAATATGTCTGTAAGAGGAGGAGTCGCTTACTGTCGTCGCCGCTCCTCCGCCATGGTCGCGGACGCAGAGACTTGTCTAGCAACGACTTCAGCGATCTTCCCGCTGGCACGTTCGACGGCATTGACGGGACCCTCAGGGAATTGTGAGTGCTCTTACTAACCATCCAGGTCCATTCGTAGTAATTTTTGTGCCACAAAGAAGAACTCAAAACGTGGTTGAACAATAAATTGTAAAATCTTTGTTGAACGATTACCCGAAGAGGGACGCCAATTTCCGAACGAACATATTCAGCCCAGATAGGAATGTTAGACAACTAACGGGCTAACCTGCCGTGCCCATCTACAATTATATCTGTCTATTGACTGAAACGTGATGTGCCCGCCCATTCAAAGCCTAGAGAAGATGACGCTACGAACAGCACGTACGAGTGAGGAAGATATGAGTGTTGGATGTAAATCCAGAAAAAAAGGTTGAATGTCTGCATTTTTTTCTACAACAAGAAATCTTAGAAGTGCTCTCGATTGTGGGCCACCCCTGTCACATGCGGTTATCGATCCAATGGAGACAAGCACACGTGTACGCACCCCGATATATCTACACACTCGAAGTGTAGCAAGCATACCTACCCATGGCCTGCGTGTTTCAACATTCAAGTTGATGTTTCCTCTTCGCACTCCAGTTCCCGTCAAGTAATCCGTTGCCGGCATGGTGATGGCACACAGGATCCTTCGCTTCAACGACCTTACCTCGATTCCTGTCCATATCTTCGAGGACTTCCCGTCACTCAAAGTTCTGTGAGTGTTATCTGAAGATCCCGGAGTTTGTTGTACCTGGTATATCTTTCTAAATTTGTGACTGTCTTAAACCATAGCCTAGCTTTGTTCCGCAAACGGTTTAGGCTGGTCCCTATGCCGGGGGTATGAAAATAGTGGAATCGACTCAACGGGACCTAAATATGTTGTACAAATTACCACTGTCTCTTCCCTCTCTCATATACAACTGCAACGGCGATACAGGGATCTTGGAGCTAATGGCCTGACCCTGCAGAGCAGCGACTTCGTGGGCGCCACGTCAGTGGAGGAACTGTAAGCGAGGGGGTCGATAATAAATCGTTTAAATGAAGCTTTATGTGGCGCAAGCGCTGTTTTTTGTGGGAAGAAGAGACGGTGCCCCCATGTTTCCGACGTTCATCCAGTCAACTACTGTCGCGATGCATTCGGCGTGTTCTGGTGTGGTGCTCGGCAATGGCGCTGGGAAAACGTTTCCAAGTGCGAGTAAGCCATTACCACGCTCCACCCCTGTGCAACATCCAGCAACGAGCACGAATTTCAGTGACGACACGTGAACTGGGTGCTTCACGGCACATATGAATGTTTTTGTTTTTTCGGAACACCGTCTATAAAGGCTTGACCAGCACGAGAACCACACCAACGATGGTGTCGAACACCGTCCACTGTCGCTTGTGTAACGCTTTGTTCCGACGTGATGATGGACGGCTACAGAGACCTGTCGTCAAGCATCATCAATGACTTGCCTGTGGGCGTCTTCGACGGTTTGACATCGCTGCGATCACTGTGAGTCAGGTCTAAGATACGAAGCGATGGGTCCGAATATAAGTGCTTTTGTGGGTCGACAACAGGTAAATCGAGTTACGACCGTAGCCGAGCGTGGATGATCTAAAAAATACTGCCTGCCGCTTTTTAGCTCAGCCTTCCTTGGATATTTACAGTTTCCTTGACTGTTCAGAGTTCGATGGACATGTTTGTTTTATGCTGGTCGGCTCTCAACGTCCAAACAAGCAACGGTGAGAACAGGCAACGACCCTCATGTTGACGCCCTTATTGTTCACAACCTCGTTGTTTACATTTCTCGGTCGTGCGGGCTGTGAAAACGTCATCACATCCTGTCCCTTCAAGCGCCCAGGTGCTGCCTGTCGACAGTGACGTCATGTTTTTTCCAAGAGCGCGCATACCTCGTATACATCATGATTTCGACCATCCCATTCCTCGCTTGTAGTTGGAATCAAGGTTGTTGAGCATCCGCGTACTAAATGGTTTACCCGGGAAGATGTGCTGGGCGTTCCCGGAGATAAGGATCCCACCCGGAACCATGCGCTAGTTCGGACTGAACCGGGTATGTCCTTGCCTTGACTGACTCAAGAACTGAGGTGGGATCGATGATGCATCCGACCTTCGCATTACTCGGCGGTGCTCGGTTGTATTTTCAACGGGATCGAGCGAACATATAATTTAGGATCTTGCTGCAGTAGGCGTCGTTTTTTGTGACGTCAAGCATTGTTCACGTAGGACTCCCCAAATTAGTGGGGAGCTTCGACCGAGCAGAGCAGAATTCGAGTTTAGAGTATTTGGGTCACCTTTCGTCGGGTAAACTTAACCCGGGAGATTGCGTATCGAGCCTCGCATGCTCACGTGCTATTCATCCAAATTGTTTGATACAAGTTTTATTCCAAATATGTTGTAGGAGCTCATCAAGGTTTTTTTTTTGTTTCGGAAACCTCTGGCGACACCCGTGTCGCAGTGCAGACATATATGACTTGGGTGGACACATTTCGTAGACTCATATTTGGATGTAAGGACGACTCAGTTGCCATTTGTTTGGGGAATATTTGCTTGCTGCTTCTCACGGTTAAGTTGTCGCTTATTGTGTGCGTGCCGGATATAGAATCAGCCGTTTCTTCGGGTCGAAAATAATCGAAATAGTTATTCACTGTAACCTCTTCATTCAGGCTGACGGTTGAGCGCCCTCCCAACGTTTATTCAGGAGCCTTGCTTTCAACGACCCGCTGCTGCTACTGGCCGACCACTTCAAGGGAGCTTCCTTGTTGGAGAGACTGTGAGGTCGTGTGAATTTTCGCAAAGGACAACTCGTGTAGTTAGTCGTGCAGGTGTCGATATTCACGGATGAATACAACGCCCTGCGGGTAACCTGTATCAGTCGACTGATCGTGGACTTGGCACGTAGGTATTCAGCTAGCTGTGGCGGCACGGCCTACATGGGTGTTGCAATGGCCAGTCACAGTCTGAGCGCCAAACCGAGGGGCAAAAAGTTTTTGGCTTATCAGGGTTTGTGGTTTCCCGAACAAAAGCCTGCAAACGACTGTATCGATATGTATACACCAGCCCACGACAAACGCTGTCAGAATTTGCAGGCTCCAGATATCACGCCAATACGCGCGTTACTATGCTGATCACGGCATATTCACAAATTGTCGAACATTTACTATGAATTGCGAACAACACCAAAGCTGATCAGCATCATATTCAAGGACACATTACACCTATCAACCGCGACACGAAACTAGAATATTCCAGACGAAGGCGAGAACTGATGACGAAACAAAATTTTCCCGTGTTTGCTCCCAGCATCGTCAACTTCGTCGCACTCGTGTTACTTGAAAGATTTTCAGAGTCGTGATAAGCAACGTTGGACCGACGATACATTAGAGAGAGCGCTACTTTTATCTGGTTGGATCAGACGACGAGTGCTCCTCGCAGGAGAGGCCTCCTCATTCCTTCGTATTCTTGACAGTTTCGTGCTTTGGTTTTCACGTTTCGCAGTATGTATCGCCTTGGGTTGTATTGCTTCCTTGCGCCAACAGAACATCGTCAGCGTCCGATGTTGAGTGGGGTTCAGAGCCACTCGCCCGACTGACCGAAATATCTGGTGAACATGAAAGTATGGTACCGTAGCGCCCGTCATTGCCTCTGATTCGCCACGTCGCCGCGGTCACCGCCCGCTTTTTTTGAATTGATAGTGGCCCTTTTTGGTAGGCAGACGAGTTTGCCGCCGGTGTTGGTTTGCCCACTAACGGGGCTCGGCGAACCTACGACCGACCAGCTAGCGATCCGCTGGTGTTGTTCATTGTTCCGATGTTCAGTAGTTACAGACAAGTGTTTGCAAAGGACACAAAGGCCACGCCAGCCTCCTTCACTACCCGAGCTATTCGCTTCCGCCTCCTCGTTGTTTTTCTATACCGAAATCAGGGATATACAGGATAACGATTTATCTGTGTTGCCAACGGGAATCTTCGACGATCTGGAGTCCCTGACGTGGTTGTGAGTGATACCAGATGCACCGTACTGCTCTAGCGCAAATACCTGTGACCCTCAGTTTCGACAACCAGCAAGCACTGGGGCCGTTTCTAGCTGTAAAGCACCCCGGTACGTAGCGAGAAGTGGGGGGGGTGCCGCCTTTCCGTGTGAGCTCTGAACGGAATTCAGCGCCGTTTTGATCATTTTTAAAGCAGTGAACATATCATTGTTTTGTTTGATGGAATGCCCTCACTCGGTTGGGAACAAGGAAACTGTCAATCACGCGCGTGCGTCGGCGTCTCGAGTTGTGCTGTAGTGGCGTGAAGGTCGGGGGAAATGTCTTCGGGGTTTTGATAACGATATTAAAAAAATGGTAATTCGATGCACAAACATGTAAAAGACGTAATGTTCGTATCTCGTGTTTCTGTACTGTAGATGTTTCGTCAGGTCAAACATTCGCGTCATGTTTGTTTGAACGAGTGCATCGTCAGGAACGCATTAGGTGTGGATACGAGTATCATCGTTGAGTTTCTTCTGTCTTTCATTTTACATCAGGTCACTGTCCTCCAACTCGTTGACTGCTCTGGAAGCAAGGACCTTCCAAGGCACGCCGACGTTGGAAACCTTGTGAGAGAAACCAAGCAGTCTACCTAGCGAAGTATCCGGTTGCCGTTTCAACACAGTAAGATCTACAGCGATACTTGCTTGGGGAAAGATATGTTGTTTTTCTTGAGGCCATCTCGCTTCATTGATATGGATATGTCTCGACCGTGCATGAAAGCAGGAATGCTGCGACAAGCCCTCCAATGTTTCTCGTGCCTCAGGGGCGTGAACCCCGTGCAACCCAACTTATTTCAAGTTGGCATGTAGCCGGTCCAACTGGTTGCCGGCCGTCGTTTTCATTTCACTGATTCCCACAGCAGCCCTTCAATGTTACTTTCATAGCCGCCGTCCTTGGGGTCTTATGCCTAGCACGTCGTTCGTCTCATTCCCGTCTCTTGCTCGGCGTGCAGGAGTTTGAGCTTCAACGATTTGACCACGGTACCCGCCGACATTTTCGATGGCTTAACATCATTGGATCAACTGTGAGTGTCATCTACCGTATGCAATCTCACATTGGTTATCACGATCTGGAAAACGGTATCGAGTGGATACGGCAGCGCTCCGAAATGTTTTTAAATTATAGTCTACTCGTGCGTATTATCAGTTTTTTCATATTTTCAACAGATTTTATCCTCGGTTCCGCGCCGTAGCGTTTCGATATTTACTATGTAATTCATGAGGAACACGTGATATTTCAAAAGACGTACTTTATACATTTTAATATTTGCAAGGACGGACACCTACGCCTATGACTGGTGATGACTTCTCAACTTTCCAGCGAGACATGGTAACAAATCCAGGCAGGGGGCGCCCGTGGTATATCAGACTGCTTACAGTGCGGGCTGGCGAAACGGACCGCATAGGATACTGTATTTGTGAAACGTCAACAATGACGGGCACCTCTTCACGGTTAGCACTCGCTTGGTTGTTGCTGTGTTGTATTGTGCCTTTTTTTACTCCTTCAGATCTGTTCGCCTACTTTTCTCTGCCGAATGTGTCATTTTTTCTGACAATTGCCACTCCTGGGGCTTTGAAACCTGTGGTAAATCTAGAAGATTGAGACCTGTGGTTAATCTACTGTAGAGGGTTGAAATATGTTTTGACTCTACAATAGTACGCCTTCGTTGTCTTTGACATCATAAGTTCATCTGAGACAGGGGGTCGAGAGTCCTTGGGAACATCTGTTGCAGCGGTGCCCATGATGATATATCACGCATGAGATTCTGACATGCGCATATCTTGGTGTGTTTCAAATAACATGAACAATTGCAAATCGGGTGGCGATGTCTGCCAACTCTGCTGTAGGCCAGTGCATGTAGTGTAAAATGTGGTTTGGATGCAGCAACTGTAAACGTCTGAACGTTGTCAAGTTGTACTTCCACCGGGAGTGTGTTTCAATGCATGTGCCATTTGAGGTCGACATTAGATATTTTTGGCTTATGGGGCCGGCAATGGCGGTTGCGGTTACAGACTCACTTTGCCGTTAGGAGCCGTCGTTCTAAAACGCGGCTTCGCATGTTTGGGCCCGCTTGTTTCTGATAGGAGGAAGCAAAGCTCATGGAGTGAAGGAATGTGCGAGATCATTGAATCCAATGTTTTATCGTCCAGGTTTCTCATAACCGCCTTGTCGTATATAGCCTGAGCAACGAAGGTATCGAACGCTTGAGTGAAATGCCGTCTTTTGTCGAAACGCGATTTTGTGCTGTGCGCCGCCTGACATCCTGAATGTGCTACGGCTTTATTTTACGCGTCTTTATTGCGATCAAAGTAGTTTTCCCGCCTTCACCATTTTTGGACCCGTTTTATGTTGCCACGGTGCATGGTCATTACGCAGGTTGATCAACAACAACGAGCTTACCGCCCTACCAACGGATATATTCGATGATCTGGTCTCCCTTCAAGAATTGTCAGTATCCCAATATCCACCTTCTCCGTGTATTAACTGTGCGGGGGTTTTTGTCTTGGGTACATTGGACGGTTGTTTTTTCGTCGCATTTGCCATAGGGAAGATTTCTAGATTGGTTTACGAAATATTCCAAGAGAGATGTGTCACCTCTGAAGCAAACATCCGTGAGTCACCAAGGATATTTATCGGGCGCCAGTCGAGGCATGTGTATCGGACTTGTGCCTTACGTTGTTGAGAATATTGCGCACGTGGACAAGCGAGACACGTGTAGCATCAGTCGTATCGATTGTTTATCCCCGTTGAATTCCGTTGTGCCTTGGAGAAACATTGAAACCCTTGAAAACTCGGGGTGAACCTCAATCGTAAAGACACAACGGTGAGCGATAACTCGATAGTCTTCCTGTTTAATATCATAACACGAAAACACACACCACGTTCTTTGTCGTATCCGCTTTTCTTCCTGGAAGTATATTCTCTCTCGCACCGTCCACCTCACGTTTCGACGGTGGTGGACGCGATGAGATATGTTGGGCTTTGCTTCGATAGGACGTCGATAATGCCTCGGCTGTTGCAAAATGGAATCGTGATCCGACAAACGCCCGCACTATGTGCAACCATCGCGGTACCTCGTGAGCGACAATGCTTTTCACTGTTATCGAACTCCCGTGATGCGTCTTGGTTCTGCAGTATAGCTGGTGTATGTCTCAGGAACAACGATCATAGCCAACCACATAATGGTTTCATTTCAAATATCAGTAAATGAAAAAATTAGTAGTGTTGCGCTGTATCGAGCAGATCCTGGCATACCATACATTCGCAAAACGCGAGTATCTGTTGTCACCAGATGGTGTAGGTCTCTGGGGCTGAGTAGGTGTTATCACTTTCGTGTGTGTCAAATCTACGTTTGGCTTAGGGTTAGGGTTAGGGTCATCAAACCAACCTGCCAACTGTCAGACCGTGGCGCGATGAACGCGGGATTAGCTGGGTTTCCTTCGCATTTTCAACTCTTGACAAGTTTGGAGCCTGTGCGTGTGCCAGCGTATAACGAACTCAATCTGTCGGACATTCTATTTCAGGTGACAGGTGCATTCCTTGGCTTCCTGTTCAAGCTCGGCCCATTTGTTTTCGAATGTGAAGTGACGCGATTACCTCCACTGTACGATAGTCGTCATCCGCTTCATGCATCGGGGAATGGGCCATTAGCCGTACAGCCTCCAATAAGTGAACAAATCGCGGCAACCGTTCCCTCTTGGTGGGTTATTCAATGCTTCGAGTTGCATTTTAATTATTTTCGTCAGTTTGTCCATGCCTTGGTCGTTCTTGCTCGCACATGTCTCGGCCCTCATGTTTCAAGATCATTTAAAATAGGTGGTTGTTCTGTCGTGGTGTGATACCCTGTCATGTGCTTCATCTCACCGAACTTGGAACAATCGTTCTCGGCGTTTTCCATATCAAGGTTTCTGGATGACAACCGCCTTACCTTCCTGCCCGCCGGGTTGTTCGATGGGCTTCAATCACTTCAGGAGCTGTAAGAGTCAAACATTTTTGTCAACACACTGTTGTAGTACGTGTAGTGACTGTGGTTGATTAGTCGGGTGTTACATCGGGGGGGCTAGGCTTTTTACCGTAGTCTGCGGCATTGTATTGGCCCTCATTGAAGAAATAAGCAGAGTACGGAACCAATCTTACGTAAGACATGCACGCCCGCGTGAGTCGGGCGTGCCATGAGTATTGGTTAACGAGCTATCCCTCCAATGGGCAGTAACCGCTCATCTACAACCAACGTCCGTGCTTTACTAGCGTTTCATGTTGAAGCACGCTAGGCACCCACGGGCAATTATATGGAACACCACTGTACACGGTTTTTTCCGTTCATGTAGGAAATAGACATAGCCGGCGACGTTGTGGATGGACAGGGGTGTGTCGAGGGCAGTAACAAATTCGTTCATCTTCCCGCGAGCGCCGGACTAGATTTTAAGATTTCCAACAATATTGATGAACGTGCTTCACTGGTACAATTTTTTTTATTTCGTAATCTCCGATCAAAAATAGGCCGTGGTCACGTCCATTATTTTCAGCAGGCTCACTGATGACGCGCACAGCCCTCACCGAATGTATTTCATGGTAAATGGTCGAAGATCATTTCACTGTAGCACTTTGCTCGGGCTCATATACATGTGGCTTCCTTTGCGCAGGGACTTGGACGACAACGATGATCTCCAATGCCTTCCTGCCACGTGAGTCCTTTCTGCAAAGCGCTGTCTAGGCTTGGAACTCGTCGACTAAATATCTGCTCGCATTATATCAATATAGTTTTGTTTTCATCCTTGTCTAGTGATGGCCAGACCTCTAGCAGTATTACTTTTCGATTCCACCGTGCCGCTCATTGTTGCCGCACGTCATCGGTTTACCGTCTCCCGGGCTATATATCAAACACACAGAAAACCCATTTCAGACACCCACAGTATTTATTCGTCTCATGTAGCATATTTTCGTTACCAACATAGCAGCAGTCTTGGCAACTTGCCCTGGCCGGAGACTCGTTTTTTACTGGTATTGTTGACATGTGGAGCTTCACGGTAATTGTTTCGTGGAGCCACCTCTTTCTTACTTCTGTTTCGGTGAAGAATATGCACAATCTCGCGATTCCCTGATGTTGGAACCGGGTTCCTACCGCCCATCTGTGCGCTGCGGTATTGACAGGGATGCCGAGACGGTGACCCTTCCGGAAGCGTTCGACGAAACAACTCTTTGCGGTAAGCAACGAACGATTGTATCACAGGAAACACAATGCATCTTTAAAAAGTTTTCAAACGTTTCAACTGCATTTGTCTCGAGCTAGTTTTACCCCGGGTGCTGACGGCCGCCCCTTCACCTCGCACCCGGTCAAGACTCGGTGATCGTTTGACGTTGTGGGAAATACAGCAAGTTTGTCGATAACCCGCAGGCTGCACTTGGTTCGGCTGCCTGACGCACTACTTACGTTTTTGAGGAACATGACGGCAACACATTCGTCGGTGTCCGGGGTTTACGGCACTCTGACTCTGCTGACGGAAGCGGGCATGCTTCGGTCGAAAACATATGTGTATGAAAGGGCCGTAGACTCGGTCGACAATCTATATACTGCAAAATCGTGCATGGTTTCCTCGCCCTTTACTCAATTAAGTCCGAGGGTCCCATGCGCACTCGGTTTTGTCCATCACTTGCTGCCAGTTTTGTCATGGCGAATTCTGTCAGACAATGTTTTCTATAAGCTTCAAGACGTATGTATGGTGCTTCGCAGCACCAGGGTTCCCCTGCTTCCTCGAGAAGCGATAAAATGTGACTCACTGGACGTGTTAATAGTTTACTTTGCCCGGATCCGTCCGAGTCAATTTCTGAAAAAATGAACGTCGTTCTGGTTTACGTTGCACGCTCGTGAAGGATGCCCGGAAGATCCCGTGTGCCAGGAGGATGGTACTGCCTGCGAGTGTCAGCCAGGAATAATTGGCTACAGCTGCGGTGAGTATTAAACATATAGCACGCAGTACAGCACAAGCATCATCGATACCGCAATTTCGAAACGTCGATCATCATGCATTACTGCCTGACCTACAAAATTGAAGTATCATTTTCCGTCACAGTTGTTCGCTGCCGTTCGTGGCTAAACAAGTACGTTGTTTGAATTTACGGAAGACCGGCACTGGTGTCCCACTCTTTCCCGCTCGAAGACAGATATAGTTCCAAGGGTAGCGTCAGGACCCCGGGCCGCGGAGGCAGCATTACAAAACGCATATACACGTACTGTGTTACTTATGACGTAGCATCAAACCCCGGGGGCCATCTGCTGTTCATGCCCTGAATCGTATTTCAAATGTCAAATGCTCAACATCGTAAAAAATGGCACCTGAACTTTGGCTTACACCCCGTTGTATACCTTAGTTATTGTTTGGAACAAGTTGTCAAATGCGGTACACCGTCTACATATACTGTGATATGTTCACTTTGGACAAGCCGTAGAACTCATAGAACCCTATTGTCACGAATCGTGCACGACTGGACCGCCATTACCTGCCGCGTCAAAGAGAGCAAGCATCCATTGAAGTGGGAAAGAATTCGCACACAGCGCTTGAGGCATTGAGAGCAAGAACAGAATCCTGCGCACTTTCCTCTTTTGTTGCTGCGATTATTGTAACATTCGTCTCTTTATATCTCCATACTCCGCTTTTACAGTGGGGTCTTCTACCGAGATGACCAGAGCGCTATCGTGTCCAGCTTCCGGTGAGCATTGGTAGCACAAAGTACAAAGTGTTCCCTTTGGTCGTGACCCGACGATAGGCCAGCACTTGGAACGATTCTCTAGTGTGAAGATGGTCACGGATTTCAAATGTGCGCTTCAGGTAAACAATCGATCGCAGCTGAGAGATACCACATAGCAGGCGCACCATAACACGAAGTAATTACGCCATATGGAAATGTCGTCAGACCTAAACTCGTCTTGAACCAGTTCAACAACTGTAAGAAGAACAACAAAGTTTCAAGCGCGCAGAGCTGAGGGGCAAACACGTGGGGCATTTCAACAACAGTATGATTGTTTTTGTTTGACGCCCTGATATTCGCTCCGGCGATTTCGACAACTATCTCTGGGTCTTGGGGTCGACCGTCGAGTGTTTCTGTAGTGGCCCTTAGAATGACAACCGTCGGGCGTGAATAACATTGGTGGGGTAGCGGCACGATTTCAACTATGCTAACTTTCGTTCATTGTCGTTGTTTCGCCGTGAGTCCACAGCCGACTGCACAAATGATGAGCAGTGTGCGGATGACGAAGTCTGCTGCCCGGCCTCGCAAACTTGCGAGCTTCTTTTCGGAGGCACCTTGCGCGCCTGCGGTAAGCGAAATAAAGAGTTGGACTTGGCAGCCGGACGGTTAGGACTGATGGGATCACGTGATCAATCAATCGTCAGTAGAGTCAAAACAAAGGCATTGGCACATTTGCGCATAGCACGACATGGAGCAAACATATTTTTTTACCTGTGGAGCAAACAGATACAGGTCCTGCTGGGTACACCTGGTTTTCGGGTCACCCCCTATAATACATGTTCGGGGCAACCGATGAACTGTATGAGCAATGTGAAGCTTCGTTGAAG
>JBBMHQ010141852.1:0-19155 GCA_037834295.1 Postelsia palmaeformis
ATATATATAAATATATATAAATATAAATATAAATATAAATATATATACATCGTTGGCTTACGCCTCGTAAATACAGCCTCATAAATACAAGCAATACCGACCGCGTCAGCTGTACATTCACAGATACATCCCACTGCAACCCCAACGTTCGGTGTTTGCCAGCTGTTTGTTCGTTCCGCGGATAAACATGTTATTAAATGCAGGGATAGACTCGGCCGGGAAGTGTCCGAGCAGGGGGCAATGTGATACCACCTCCCTGTGGCTACTCCACGGATGGCCCCCTGTTGGCCCGTCTGCGACACCAGGCGCATTCGTGCTCGTGGTTTCTCACCGCGGGGTCGGTCCTGACTCCTCCTTTATCGCCTCGGATATTTAACGCAGCTGGAAGAGGCCTGACATTGACCAAACCACCTTCTGCGGGGACCTTGAACAATACCTAGCCACGTGGTTTCGTGTAACCTGCGACGACGTGTTTGTACGAACTCGCGCCGACATATGATCTCGAACAATATGCCGGAGCAGCCGAAACTGCGGTGAAGAAAGATGGGCTGATACCTTCTTACGCAGCGGCATGACGTGTCGGTTCCGACCGGCGCTGCGCTCTTCTTGTTGATCGGACACTGCCTCTGATCGTAGTGACTCAGTATTCTTGTCAGAGATTCGTTGGCACTATTCCTTTTTGATAGCCTGATACGTTTGTTGTCCGCGTATCGGTTCCATCGCAGAGATCATGACGGATGTTATACCGCAATACATGGTAATGTCTCAGTTAGCCCTCTTCCGTGGCTCAGATCCGAGGTCGCATAACGAGCACACCACCTCGGCCTCCCCCCCGCTACGGTGGGTATCTTCGTGTCTTTATGCGAGAGCTTGCTATTTTCTTCCATCGTCGATCCGCATGAACACTCTGCGTACACACTGCTAAGCGCTCGGTGTGTCCATTTCCGCACAAACGCCCGAACACACACGCGATCGACTTTTGTATTTACAATGCTTCACTGGGACACCAGACACACCACACTTTCGTCCTACATATCCGCTTTTGCTGAAATATCGCTTCTTGCATGCCGTTGTATGCGATAATCAGGTGGGGAGCGAGCTGCTCAGCACGATTTCGTACCTGCTGCAGCACGGCGCGAAGCCCGGGGCACTTGACCTTATCCGGCTATCAACTAGTGTCCCGTTTCTCCGCTTAAAGGTAGGTCCGACTCTCCATCGTTGATTTCGCGTTGTAAGTTTTTATCGAAGGTGTAAAAAGTGCATCAGCTGCCGAGTCAATCCAGTTTACCGCGAATTAATTTTGTTAAAATTGGAGAGCAAGGTCTGCCGCAAATGGTATCGTGAACAACATTTGTAGGCACGTGGCTAGCACACGCCCTAACATGTTGTAACATAGGTTTTGTGGGTTGGTGTCGTCAAGGCAGACAAACACACGCCCGAACACCCGCAGAGCCGGACGCAACACGTTGTATGATATGAAAAATACATCCTGTACGACCCGTTAAAAGGGGGTAAATATAATACCCGGTACCGTAAACCATATTTCCTCGACTGTCCATAATGTTTGTCGACGGTTTGCAGGAGTGCCTGTTGGGATCGGTATCCACCGCGACCAACCCATTTATCCCAGGCATGAACCTCTCCGTCTCCCTCACGAAGGCTACAACAAGAGCCGTCGAGGGGGAAAAGCGCGCTCTACTTTCGATGCAGGTCAGGCTACAGCTTCAGGGGTATTGCGTATTGCTGTAATAATAGCACAACAAAAGCCTCCACGAAGGTGTTTGTGGGTGCAGAGTGGAAGTGTAATTGCACGGGAGATGTGGTAGGGACGTGCTAAAAGGGCGAGTTGCCCCAGTTAACCTGAAGGTTGGTGAAACCGAGGATCTTTGTGCCATTGCTTTCCGCCGACCTAGTCTGGTCAGTTGGGGGTCGAGAGGTTCCGTCACTTCAGATCCGTCAGGTCGAAGGTTCTGGCTCAAATCGAGGTCACACATATAATACCAGGTATATTCTACTAAAATTCTTTCAACCGGAAACACAGGCCGCGGTTGACGAGTTGCTACAGGAGGTCCTAGAGCGCCTGCCACGGACCGTGATGGGGTTTGAAGGAGAGATGAAGGCGTGCTCGGCAGTGTTCGAGCCTGAAACCGTCATCTCACGCCACAACGGAACGGTGGGACCCCTGAGCGTGGCTCTCCAAAAGCGCCAACAGATGGATACCTACTGCACGATTCCCTTGGTGCTGGACTTCATGTGGCGGAAGTTCACGAAAGGCCTTCCCAACCTGAGGGACACGGAGGGGGTGTTGGAGAGTAGCAAAACGTTCTCGAACCCCGGAAGCACTTTATATGGTTAGTCTTGTATTTTGCCACCAGTATTTGCAGAACCCCCTATACTTCGTACGATGCTTTTGCCCAGCATTCATCATTTTCAATATAAAGATTCACGAAGCCTGCTGACATGATGCTCGCAGTACTGAACTAAGGTTTGCTGGGTACGAGGTTAGTTGTTTTGATCCCAACCGCGCCGACCAACCGACAATATTCGCATTGTAACCATTTCATCTGTTGCGGCGCCCCAACATAGTTCTTTAAGTCTAGTTATCGTCGAGCAACCCCATTGCAGCAGCTTGGTTGAGTGTTTCTCGGTCAGGCACCGTGATACGTCGTACTTGTTCATGGTGTTCCGTCCTCGGCCGTTACTCATGTAATCTACGGGTCCCCAGGCGACGGCTTGCTTGCCGACAGTATGTTGCTACAAAGCGGCTACGGGGACGGCAAGCTGTCAAACTTGACATATTTTCCAGGGGCCCGATTTATCATCATCGGACTCCTGGCGCGACCGGGCAGCTACTACAAAGTGAGTGGGATACTGAGAGGGCGTAGTCGAGGTACTGCAGTATTGCCGTACATCACAAAAAACGAGGTGTCCCCTGGTCTGCTCTTCATCTGTTGTTGCGGCAGTATCATAACGTGGAAAATGTCTAATCAGCTCTTCGACCCCCCCTCTCAATATTTTTTTTCTCCCACCTAAATAGGTGCCGGCCCTGCGGATGGTGCTAGATTTTGTGACGTACATTTGCATGATGGGGTTTTTCGCCGGCTTCGTTCTTTTGAATGACGAGAACACCTTCGACTGGGCCGAGATTGTCTTCGCTTTTTACGTCTGCGTAAGTCCCCCGTTTGGTGTTTTGTTTGCATTTCTTCGCGTGCGCCACCTGATGCACGTGTGTGTGGATTGAACATAATGTTTGTGAGAGTAGGCGATGTCATAACTGTTGCCAGCGCCACTCGGATGTTCGTCTTGATTAGTGTATATCGCTGACCCCTCACATGCTTTCGCGTGGAGCATTAGTAAGATTAACGATGTATCGACGTAAGTACGGTAGTTTGCAATGTTGTGGAATAATCTTGACGACGTATTCGCCCATCTCGAATCGACCGACGTATACGTATTCTCTTCCTACTCTATAGGCGAAGGTCTGGCTGTTGGGTCCAGTACATATCATCTCTAGATATAAACGCACGTCGCTGATTCCGGGCTCCCTAGCAGAAATTTCGACATATTCGAATGATTGTGATACACTTCCACATGCCTTAATCTTGACAACTCCGCTGGCTTCCCCCCCCTCCTCGATTACAACATTTACTCAAACCTTTCGTACAAGGGAGCAATCCTAGCGAAGACAAGTGACTTTGCTGAAAACCCGCGGGAGTATTTCCTGGACAGGTGGAACGTGGTGGAGGTGACGTATCTCTGCCTTATGTTCGTCAGCCTAGGCTTTCGTGCTTTTAGTCCCGCCGACTTGAGCTTATCGCGATCTCTGAACGCTCTGAGCGCACCGCTGGCGTTCACAAGGGTCCTGTTCTTCGGGCAGATTCTCCCCTCCCAGGGACCCATGATCCAGGTGAATAGGGGTCAGAGCGGCGACAAGGGCGCTTTATTTTCCACGTACTCTCACCTAGGGAAACAGGTTTTGTGCGGCAGTGTACTTTAGGTTGGCTTAATGTGTGTGGATGTAGGTATTGCTCCGCTTGGGTGTACGCTGTGTGGAGTCACCCCAAAGTAGGGGTTGCACGATTTGGGCCAAAGGTTTCTGACCTTTTTGAGTTCCCCAAGTGAGTGGAAAACTACCACTTACGATGAAAAGATTACCCGTATACTTCGAAGTATTCGTATAAGGACTAGCGCGTACATTTGCCGGTCGGGTGGAACGAGCGAATTTCTCCCATGTGTTGTATCGGGTGGCATATTAAGCTCCTAATGTGAGGGACTTAGGAACTCCTGGTGCATCCCTACTGAGGGATGGCTCTGTGGTGCCATATGCGCGTGCGGCAAGTACGATGGGAAATTTGTTCATTGCGAGATGCACGGGTTGAACGCGACCGGTGGTCCCGCCAATTTTATCACGGACTCTCAGCTTGCAGTAGTGCGCTGAAAAGCCTGTCCACGCCCATCATCGTAAGGTAGAGCAAGGAAAAATGTCTATCCACCGTTCTCTGATGCCGCATGGATACCGTCCGGCCTTGATCTAAGTGCACCACCGGCGTGCATTCCGCGCTTTGATGTACACATCCAGGCTTGTAGTGTGGAACAGGCATTGACGTATACTTTTCCGAGACACGATCCAAGTTCTTTCGGCGCCAATATCAGTGGAGGGACCTTGACAATGAAACCGTCTACACGTCAACCCTGGAGGAGTCAGCTAATATATATAATGCTAGCCAAGCTCATCTGTCGCCAAGAGTTTTCGTTGGCGCTCCTAAGGCTGACTTGTTCCCTTCGCGTCTGTGTCAGGTGCAGTATCTCGTCCAACCTCGGTACAGATTTGTCGTAAGGAACGTTTAGTATTTCACTCTTCAACATCCCCTTCTCTAAACTTCCCTTGCCGTGAACCGTTCACAAGGTATTTTTTTCAATGATGAGTGAGCTCGTCAAGTTTGGTGTGGTGATGCTCGTGGTGACCGGTGGTTTTGTGATGGCCTTCTACAGTCTGTTCCATGTCAACGCGACCTTCGACCTGGTGAGGTTTCAGCTGGATTATCTAGGCAAGCCATGTGCACTGGGTTACGTTTGTCGTATGCTTGCTGGTTGTCACCAAGAAAATAGGAAGCAGCTCCTTGTACTAGGGCGCTAATTTTGCCGATATGGGACAGATGGTCACAATCGGTCACGGTAGCTGACGTTAAGTTTTCAGTTTTGCGCGTGAGCCGCATTTGTTTGTTATGGCATCGAAAATCCCGCCGCGTGTCTGCATGTCCGTCCCCGCAGGTTTGGCTGAACGCATTTAGGGCAATGCTCGGGGAAGTCAGTTTTTTCAGCATCTTCTCAGGAAGTGTTTTCGACGCCCCCGCGACGGTACTTCTCGTGACGTACCTGATGATCCTGACCGTCATGTTGCTCAACCTTCTTGTCGCGGTTCTAAGCACAGCTCACGCCCGGATCGATATGAACGTCGACCAGGAATATAAGGTCAGGCAGGTTTTTCGAGTGTAGTGACAAGGCGAAATACAACACGGTGCATCATCAATGATGCTACACATAATACACAAGTTGGGGTTTGGGGAACAGCGACAGATTAAGAGGAGGGATGGTTACCGGTATGTGGCGAGGGGGAGTGAGTGAATAAGATGTCGTGGAGCTGTATCCAGCCCGATTATCCCAACAATATGGTTATACAACAGGACGAGAGCCGCTTGACCTGTTGCGATAATGCAGTGCGAATTATGGTGTGGAACGTTCCTCCAGCTTGGGTGACAATTCAAACATATCGTGAGTCGATACGTGGTCTCCCGAGTTGACATCGGAAGTCGATCTGTAGTCGTTCGAGTTTACTTTCCAGATGACGTGTTTGTAAGTGACTGCCCAGCCCCATCCACTGCTCGATATTTCCACTTACCTCACTGGTTCAATGCAGTGGTATCTCACGACGTCATTACTTCAGACGCAGGCATGTAGTTTTCATCGCGAGTCATCACGGCAACAAGCATCGGCGGCAGACGTGCGTAAGAAAAAATGATTCATCCCTAGCGACAAACTAACAACGTACACTGACGACCTCTGCCCACTCCCAACCGTCCACATATGGAACACGACTGATCGTGCCAGGTTTCCAAGGCACGGCTGACGCAGCACTACGCATCCGTCGTCGAGGTGGACCTATTGCCTCCACCGTTTAACCTCCTGCAGTGGGTGTTCAGCTCGCCGATGTTGATCGTAGACTCGTGCTATCAAACCACGCTCCGCACGGTCACCAAGCGCGTCATCGGACGGGTCGTATTCTGGGTGATGCTCGGGCCCATCGCCGTGGCAACGGGGTGGCTGTTGTGGATATCGTCGACGCCGAAGACGGTCACGGTGGTGTGGCGAACGAATGCCAGGATGACGATTTTTGAAAAGCTCGGGAAAGTACTCCTTGCGACGGCGAGTTGCACTATTGTTGCCCCATTCTGGCTGCTCGTTCTGTGGGTCAAGGGCGGTGTAACGGGGATGCGGAGGGTGATCACTCGCGTAAGAAGTGGTATCGGGTGCGTGTGCTGTCTCGGAGGGCACAGAGTGGCGACGGCGAGGGTATCGATAAAATCGTCTCGTCAGGACCTCGATGCGGAGGTTACTCGTAGGGTTGGAGATGAGCGCGAAGACGTCGTCATCACCGTACTTAAAAAGGAAGAAGGAGGTGAGTGTTGCACTCCTGTCAGCTTAGATGAGCCATATATATCGGCGGGGGATAGGGCGACGAGAGGCATGCAGATGATCATTCAATAAGACGTGCACGTCCAGTTCCCACAAGGATTAGTATTTGCGTCTGACATATATCGGTTACGAAGATCAATCCAATAGGTCAATTCAATAGGTTGCGAGATAATGAATGAAGTGATTCGGACGCAGTGGTTTGTGGCTGGTCAGTTACATGAGCCTTTGTTAACGTGGAGGTGGGCTTACCTAGAGTGGCATCCCTGCCGTGGGCAAGCTTGCACTGTCTTGTGAAACTCTGATACTGTTTTTATCAACAGACAACCACCCCGAGTATGCCGAAAACACAACCACCTTTCTACTTGGACCTCTCCCCCGTCGGAATGCCCTCAGGCCTAGGGGTCAGTGAGCTGCTAAAATACCTGGACAACCCCATGAGTGATCCAGACGTTCGACGTGATGAAGAGACACGAGCCACGACCATGGAGCATATCAAATTACTGAGGAACAGGCTTGAGGCAACGACGAAGGAACATATCAATGAACTGCAGTCTTACCTTATCCAGGCGACGAAGGAGCTTTCTCGGCAAGAGGGCGACGCAGCGATGATCAGAGAGGGGGGCACAGTCAGGACAGCAGGAAACAAGTCGAGTTCGAGCGAACTAGAACAAACCTTCAACGACAAGTTTAGTGAGTTCGACCGAGAACTGGACAGGAGGACGGTCAAGATGGAGAAAAAGATGGGGGCGCTGATAGATCAGCGGTTGAGTGATGTGGCACAGAAGTTGGACATGTTCCTCGGAAACGTATCCGGGTAGGATGGTTCGCGACGTGACCACACGCACGTAGTGAATGCCATGCTCATCGTCTTTCAAGTCGTCGTCGGGCTCGAAGTGTGTCAATACCGGCGAGGATTGACAGTCTGTCGTTGAAACCGGAGCTAAACGAAGACAAACTGCAACGTGGCGTATCACGCGCGGAGTGCAGGTCCCATGCCAAAATTCTCACGCCGCCAAGGAACTGATCTACTGGCAGCAACACACTAGACCCATAACACGGTTCAGCCGAGTCCAAGTTTGACTGCTCACTTCGTGTACTTTGATTGTTGTCCATAACGCTACTGAGAGCCTGGAACATATACCGTGGTGGTGCCGAGGTCCTGTGGCGAGCGAGCCATGCGACCGAGGCTTCGAATTTACCTCTTCATACTAAGTCGCGGTGGGCGCAGGCGAGCATGACGCAAGCTGACACCTTGTTAAGGCTTACCTCATTCCTTGTTTGCTTTAATCGACGAATGCGCGGAGATCTGTGTATATGTAGCCGCGCGAATTCAGAGTGGCGACGACGCACACTAAGTTCATCGCGATGCGCCTGGTTTCGCAAGGGCAGGAAAGATAGGAAGGATGTTCTCTGGCAAGTCGTGAGGAGTTCGCTGAGGTTTCTCTGCTCTTGATAGTTTGGCCTATGTTCACTGCATTCTGGGGCCCTGTAGTATATCAGGTACGTCATCGTAGGACAAACATATGCCCTGATAACGTGAGCTGCTCGAACCTGTGCATGCACCACTGTTTCTAACAACTGTAACACGGCTGACAGCCGCTGGACGAGAGATCCGCATCGAACAAGTATATATTCCGTCTGAAGCTACGTGCAACAGCTCGCAAAACACTGCAGCCGTCGAGTCGCCAAGAGTTTGACGAGATAAGCCCCGTTAGCGCCTCAGGGGTGCTTAACAAGGCGATCCCGTGTCTTTGGGGCTCTTTGCTTATGAACAACGTACATGTGTGTGTGTGAACATAAACAACGCAGTATACACGATGCGACAAGGAGTTTGTCCAATGTGTTGAGCTTGCAGCCCACAAGGCACCGAATCACCTGCGATATAGCAGCCTTCCGCCGTAAAACCATAAAATGGTCCAGGCTCCATACACCTAAGGCAGGATTACCTACCGTTGAGCGCAAATAGACCCCTTGCAGGCAGGCGCGTGGGGGACTTCAATTGAGTCGGACAGTGTTGCCATGTTCGATCGGAACATTCAAGGCGGATAGACAACTGTGCGACGGACGCGTTTGTGGGTACACCCATTCATGACAAGCGCAAGGTCGTTAGGACAGGTATCAAAAAATATTTGGTGATAAATTTCGTTGTGGTGTTGACAGTGTCGAGTGGACACCATTGGGCGGGACCACGGTATACAAAAAAAACAATATTCCCCACATATTCCCTGACTGTATTTGATCCCATTCACAAATAATACCAATATTACGGTCCTCAGTAAAAAGCTGTTACGTTGCAGCTATTGTTTGGGCTTTCCTGAAAGCAGGAAGGTGTGCTCCGTTCGGGAACCTTTCTTCAAAGCTTTAAGAGCTAAGCTTCCGTTCATGGTAACCGAACATCCGCGGGGCTCTCTTGCAGTTATCCCGCACCGCAGTTCTGACTTTAAACACCTCGGGAGCTGTAGCACATTTACCGGTTGGATCGAAAAGACTATCTTAATCTACTCGGTCAGTGTGCCCGTCAGAGGGATCACCTGCCCAACTTCGACGGCGAGGATCACGTGGCCGCTGGCTTTGAAAATGACTAATCGATTGTGGAATCATTATGCTGGTCTCAACACACTTCGTGGTAATACTGTAGGATATTACGCCCCAACAGACTGTGGTACATGCCGTATATTATCACCAAAATATCACACTCCCTTGAGACGAATTCTAAACGCCGGTTCCTGTAAACCGTGGGGAGCACACACAACGGAAGTGCTTGCTTGGGGAATAGTCGGCGAGAAGGTTGCACAGACGCATCGCTCGGTGTACATGCCCTCTCGTCGTGAAAAAAAGCAGATTTGAAAATCGTTTGGGGGGGTGCGATCTCTTGCGTGTTGTGCAATATAATTATATACTGCGAGTATGAGGTTATACAGCATTTTTTGTTTGTCAGGCTGAGGCGCATATTTTGTTAAACGTACCCTTCTAGGTACGTAGGATTGAAGGTCGTAGTTGGATGCCGACATCAGTTCTTCCCCCTGAGATTACACTTTGCTTCGTCTTCCTTCTCTTGGTTGACACAACTTTCTTCATCTAGCGGCAAAGGTGCCATGACACAGAGCGGACCATATTGCCGGCATCACCAAGAAAAAATAGTATGAACTGAAGTGTAGTGGAGACATCAAGATTTTGTACTTCAACGAGCATTTGGTCCTCGTATGTGTAACTGCTGACTATGGTTTCGCCCGCATAAATGCAGACACCTGTTCTGTTGTAGAAATCGAATCCACCCTCACTAGATGTGACAGACAGGTGAAACACAAAACATATAGTAGTTTCGTCAGACATGAGTGACAAACCCGTAGCAGCACATCAACATAATTGATACAATAAAACACCAGACTGAATTCGGCTGACAGACGACATTTCGTCATCGTGGACCAAATAATTCAGGGTTCTACACTTTTTGGATTTTGTCGTGGCATGGCCATGATAACACCCGTGGTGTACCATGGCATCCCCACGGCATCCCGTCGTGTGGCAAAGCATTTTATGGCACGCCGTGGGGGTGCCGTGGCATGCCACGCGGCAACCGCCACGGCACTTCATGGCCCCTCCACGAAATGTCATCGCAACCCCCCCGCCCCTCAATGTTCACGACTCCAACTCTGGGGTTGGCGTTAGGGCTTGGGTTTTAGCGTTAGTGCTACGGTTCCATGGTATGCCGGGGAGGTAAGTAGAGGGTTCGGTGATCTATCATGGAAGGTGCCGTGGAAGGTTTGGCCGCAGGTGGTACCACGGTATTTCTTGAAAAATCACGACAATGTACATGCCTCAAATATATCGACCTCTCTACTGAAGTCTGCCCTTGTCCTCAGGTACTGCATGCGACTCGCTCGGCAGTGTATGCGATGTACCCGGTGCAATCGATGGCTCGTCTGTACGATCCGTATAACTGTAAATCATTTATGTCGCTAGTCGCTAGATCGTCGATTCCTATCTCAAACGTGGATCTCATGACGACACTCTTCTCTTCTCTCGAGAGCACGTACTGCAGTTGTCACCCCTGGAGCTCGCTGAATCCGCGTGCATGTGTGTGCGTGGGATATGGTGAATATTGCCTGATGCACGATGCCAGCCACATCTCCTCCGCCAACTGCGTGTCTGCGCTGTCCCTTCGCGTTGGCTGTGTTCCGTTTCCGTGGAACCCTCAGTATTCTTTCCTACGTACCAGGGCCGTATATAGCGTTCTGTGGAAATGCTACAGGGGACCTCGACGACATACTACGGGATGGATGAGGCGTATTGTGGTGTACCCTGACAACAATTAGGTAAACAATGTGCAGGTTCTCCTACTGCTACCAATATGTAGCCCAGTGACCGATGTTACCGAATTCATTGGGGAGCCAAATGCACTTTCTCCTTGCTACATTCACGAATGCTTGCAGTTCACGGTCGTTTGGCTGTCGTTCTGGAAGACGGCCTGAGAAGGGAGGGCTGTTGCTGGCCATCGGTTGGGAGTCGCGGCAGCTTTTACTACGTACTCCTGAGGGGCGGGCGTTGCGCCCCGCAGGGCGCGCTTTCGCTGTGGTTTCGGGACCGTCACTTCATGTCAATGGACGCGGGAACTACTAAAGAACGGACGCCCGCGGATCGAAGAGTGCACAAGCCTGTTATTTTAGTTTGTGCTATTTTACTCGATTAAGTGTTGAACATTGCGATGACACATTGACCGGACGCAAGAGTCCCAACCAGGAGGGCCGTCGGTATCAAGGATGATTCTCCAAATGCTACGGCGAACCGTTCACTCGCGCCTCATAATCATGCACGCCCCCTCCCTCCCATCTCTCCCTCTCCATTCCTTTTCCCCCACACGCCTTTTTTTCCACCATGTGGCGTTGCGATCTCTCTCTCTGGTTTCCGATTGAGTCGGAATGCTCTTGATCCGAGGATGGAGATGGTACAAACAAAACATTCCCCACAGGAAACAAAATAAACACTGGCACAACGACCCTACAAACACAATTAATGTTTGTACAATTATGACCGGTCCTGCCACCAACAGTGCCAACAGAGCCAACAGCGCGGGAGTCGTCTTCGCCCTTTGGAATTTATGGTTTCTCTTTTCCATGTCCCGGCAAGGATAAAGCAAATATCATGACCGTGTGGCTATCGTTGCCACCACATGCGGTCAGCAGATGACAAAGTACAAGGCAGGTTCCTACTCCCATTGTCCCCGAGTCACAATCGGAACCAGGGCTAGGTGCTGCCTACTTCAACCGCCACGTCTCGTTGTTCGCGGTACCCAATTTGCATAGACGATAAATATGTTGGACACATCTCATCTTCACTTCTTTTGTCGACGCCGATTGCAAACGTTAAAAAGGGCAAAGGTTAGCAACGCAAACATTCGGCTTGCAATTCAGGCCAATTGCCACAAGAAGACACCGTTGTCCTCGAAGGGACCGAGCTCTTTCTCGACGTTGATGAGCGGACCCGTCTCGTATGCGGTAATGTCTCACACGGTCACGCCCGTAGATGTGAGATTTAACGATCGCCCCGCTCAGTTTGAAAGTCCGCATGTTGAAGGCTATGGTGACCGAGACTCTGCATTTTGGAGGTGCGACGTATATGCCCGTCAACCAGAAACCGCAAGTATTTTGATTCGGCAGTCATTTTCTCTCTAGCTCGTTTTCCCGCCCTCGAAAAGCAAACTGGAGGCAAAAAACGGGAGGGCCTTCAATGATTGAATTGCTATCTGAAGTAAGATACGACTAGAAGAAAATGCACTCGTTTTTTTCTGAAGGAGCGCGTACCAGTATCATGCTTTGAAGTGAGAGTACAGAGGCGTGTCGAGTACCTTTCAACAGAACATGCGACGATTTCCGTATATGTCAAAAAGAGTGGAACACCTAATAAGGCGTTCGAAAGTTATCCCCGTTTCGATCGAAGTTTAATGTGAACAATGTACGGCGTATGTCGGAAAAGCTTCGGTGCACCTCTTGATAGGCTGTTTGAGGTCACGTGTACTGAGTGTTCAACTGTTTCGACGCGGCGATCTGCTGTACGCGTTAACTTTCAAGCGCCAGAAGCTTAGTCGATACCCCGCGGCCTTAGTCAACGTCGATTGGGCGATCTGTCAATCCTTAACATCAAGATTTGTGACAAGACTTCTCCCGGCGATATGTAGTTCGCCTCTGTACGTTTATGAAAGAGCAGGCGCACCCGTGTTCCCTGCTACTTGTGCGCCGGTTGCGGTTGAGTGGTTTGTCGGTCGACCTTAGCAAAACACGTGGGGGAAGAAGGCAAACAAATATCTGATATCTGGTACCAAATACCCTGGTATACCTGGTATCAATTTACACACAGACCGCTCAGAAAGGCGCCTTGCATCGCTGTGCCGTGGTATCCCTAGACGCCATCCACACATCGATATGCGAGTATGCACCCTATCCGGAGAAGCATAACCTCTCTCGGCAAACTTCGTGCATGGACTGCAGCCATGTACACGGATCACACGAAGATCAAGCTATGTTCCATGAGACCTTGACGCGACTATGCTGATGAGTGTCGACTATGTTTTACAACTTCTTTCATCCTCTCCAGACTCTCCCGCTCCCTCCCAGTGGTACCTCAAACCCGAGGTCACATAGATGGTACTACGCCCTCGTCCCACTGCAGATCGTGTATCAGTTTGGTGCGCGGACGTTGTTTAGCGTTTGCTTCGTTCGTCGAATCGGGCCAAATTTTGCGAACTCCCGCTGTTACCAGGCGATTTATTCATTCAATTTCGCAAGGAACTAATCCGTCTTGGCTAGACCCGAGGTCATGACCTTGGTCTCAGCAGTCAAGGAGACGTACCACCCCGCCACCGGGGGCGCTGGTGTACGACCTAAATCGAGGGAATGAAGATGGTAAATAGTAGCAAGCAGTGTGGCGAGAATAGTACTTCACGTTTTTGTAGGAGCCCATGCCGCTCCTGCCTCCAGCTCATTGTCTTGCTTCCTGTTTCAAACTGATATGCCACGCGTAGTACACGAATATGTACGCGGTAGCGTTCCGTTCAAGCACGTTGTTTCACATTTAGATGTCGTACCCGGTCAGTTTTTCACAGATTGAACAATATGTCATAATCGCCTCCCCCCGCCATCTCTGTTCTTGATGTTTTCTTGCTTTTTTTCACACCTATTCTCGTTTTTGTTGACTTTTTCTCGTTCTTATATTTTATACTGTCTATGTTGTAGAGTGGAATATATATATATATATATATATAGTTTTGGGATGAAGGACACTCGTTGTAGCTCTCTTCCGCGTAGCCTCGCAAACACGCAACACGCCTCTTCACTACCGAAAAATTTTCCTCCGATCCGCAGCCTCAAGAGCGAGCGCCTACAACTGGGTGCATCTTCCTAGGACAATAACATATCGAAGACTCTGCATGTTGACTACTGTCGTCGTGCATGCTGTGGGCTTGTAGATAGACGAGCACATGCATCATATGTCTGTGTTGCATTTAGGTAACAGGATCGATTTCAAAGGGAGTGGAATGCTCACCTTATCACCGTACTTTTCAAGGCTTGGAGCTAGACCGAAGTTCTTGGCGGGATCAAGGTACGGGCGTAGACCCAACCCAACCTCTAGTCTTGAACATTTCTTTGACTAACTCTACTCTGGCCGCAACGTGCAGCCACAATGCGAGGCAAACGTGGCCACAATGAAACGCGACGGCGCCGCTTTCGTACTGAGCTCCCCAACGTCTGAACTGGGTATCCCCATTGATTCCGAAGTGGCGACTACGTCTGGCCGAGAGATCAAGACAATCTAACTCCACGCTCTTCAACTATTGAACCGCTTACAAGATAGAACTGATACCTGCTGAAATAGTGTATACCATCTAGCCATAAGGACTCCTGGTACAATGGCGATGCGACGGCTGACTGCAGCAGTTTCGATGCACTTTTCGATTGCTGATCTGACAAGTAAGACAAAAAGTGGAACGTTGCCCATCACCTGGTTAATATTTAACAACAATGGTACTTGTAATTCGCAACCAGAAGATTGTATACTGATATACGAATATAAACTACGAAACAAGGAAATACGCAAGATGAGATTCGACGAGCTATTGATCCAAGAACACAGTGATAAAAATATGCATTGGGTTTGGTAAAAGTTTGGCAACACGCGCATGATTTATGCAGACGAACATCAAACTTCTGGTACAGCAGCACCTGTAAAAATGTTACTGACTGCTTGTATACTCGTTTTCGCTGAACGTCGAAACCGCATATTTTCGGGACGATAAGGCCGGACCAATCTTCCATGACGATGCGTAGAGGACCGAAAGGCCCGACCCTTGAAAAGATGACGACAACGAAGGCGAGAAAGACAGCACATGGAGCCCGTGACTCCCACCGGCCCGTTTCGCCTTATGTTTTTGTCTCAAGCCTCAGCGTCTCCACCACGAGTTGCACACGTCCTGCACCGCTTAGTGGCGTACAAAGTGGCATATGCCATGCCATCATACCACGTTTGCCATGCTCCGTGTGTGTTCATCATGCCTGTAGCTTTCATTTCGTATACGTACATATATGAAGGGCTGGCGAAATAACCACGATCGCGATTGTTTGTTCTTGATCCTCGAATAATGTCTCTATGATGTGAATCATGACAAAACAAAACTCGATTCAATACGCCATTTAGTTTAGCTTTTCCTTAAACAAAAATAGCACGGTCCGCGACTTGTTCGTGTCTTGAGGCACTCCTGATCAATACACTAGGCAGCACCCGCGCACCCATCGTATCTGAAGGCCCGTATAGGGGCATGCTAGACTCTACTTCAAACGCCGCCTACAGACGGCGGTCGGATACCAAAAGAAACTGCTGGGCGCGGCCTAACGTTCACTTTAAGGCCTAAACATATTGAGGAGAGAAATCCCGGCTCGAAAACGGAAAGAAACGCGATCTGGTGATCTGACAATGTCACAGACACGTTTAGGGGATTTTCGCGAAACGTGATTGGCCGTCGGTCGGTAATATTGGAATATCGCAGGCTGTGTGAGTCTCCGGTCCGTGATTCGAATATATAATGAAGTGGCCCGGGCGTGATCGGCCCGGCCCGATATGGTCGGGCCCCACTCGCGGGAGTAAGCATCATACCCGCAAAAAAAGTTAGATTTTGAATATCAGAACGTTCACATTCTGAAGGTATCACGAAACGTGACGCTTTCCAGTTTTTCCGTTAGAACTCAAATATCGCGGATCGCGATTTCTTGTCATGCCCTTTGTTGATTAAGGTCGGGATTCATGAACGATATGTGTTTTCGAGATCTGATCGTTAGTTTTTTTTGAGCTACACATGTGGTCCACAAATCGGAGTGCTGTTTCCTGCTAGCGTCTTACCTTGGTCGCCCCTTCCAGCTATGCCAGGAGCAGCCTTGACCGAGCTCGCTTCTTATCCTGAAGTGCATTCTGTTTTTTGTTTCTTGTTCATGGTTTTGTCAACGTTATTTTTACCCGGCTTTGTCTTTTTGTGGTTCACTTGGTGGTAATTATTTTCACCGGGTGTTTCCGGAACGGTGTTACCGGCTCTATGTCCGAGACCGGTGGTGCTCCCACGCCGAAGATACTCCCCGCTCCTTCACGATGCGCCCACAGCGCAGTGAATCAAAGCCCGACCCCTGTTCCGACAAGTAGGCCTGACGCGGGATAATGATCAAAACAGTTGTCTCGCGTTTCACCATGGCACTGGTCCTGGCTTTCGAAACCCCTATGAAGCTTAAACCAAGGAGACAATCGCTGTAACACCCTTTGTGGCCGACGCATACCCATCACCAGCAGAAAGAAGGTCTCTTGGTGCTAGCCTGGCGACAGCGTGTGTGCTCCTCCTATCTTCCCGGCTCTCTGCCGCATTATCACCGCCTCCAGCATAGCGCATGCAAGCGTCTGTTCCAAGCAGGTCCCACGTCGAAACGCCGATCCTTCATTCCTCCTCGGCTACTCACTTCTGAAGCACCCCCGACCCGGCCCGTGTGGGCGTAGGTTTCCAGCGGATATCAAACGCATAGACCACTGTCGCGCGTGCACCTTTCACCTCCGCACCTCGCCGCTCGCTCATGGTTGCAGGGCCCCTCGATTTTGCGATGGCGTCCTTGGATGGTGAAAATATTAGCGTTGACCTTCGTCCGGACGCTTTCAAGCAACTAGTTTCCGTCCACTTCGGTTGTCCCGATGTTGCAGCGATTTTCTTCCACCGGTGCTGACCTTGGACAGTGGTGAAAAGAGCTGCGGTCCTGACCCTCGTACATTTTCCACGACTTGCAACGACGGGCAGTACCGCATCTGTATTTCACGCTCAGAGATGCACTCATCTGTAAAATATGTTCTTTGCTTCCTGTCTCACTCGTATCCTAAGTCGGGGGCCCAGCTCGAAGGCTTCGTCTGCACATTAACAATAACCTATCAGGTACACGTACCTGGTATACCCATTCGGCGAAACACATATTCCGCTGTGGGCTACTATCGTTCTACCACACCACTCCACCTTCAACTGAGACGACAGAAGGTCCTGAGTCCTTCATCATATTGATACCCGTGGCCACACATCCGGGACACTGCACTTATTGTCCACTATGCCCCTCTCTACATATTGGTATTGTTCACGGTGTTTTACCTGTTGTAACAGTTCACCGATTGATATACCAATATCTGCTTTCTTTCACGCACATTCGTCAGACGTTTCTGACTGTGCCTTGGACGACCGGTCTTAAGTGAGTTAGCTTCCACCCCTCTCTCTGAAGCTTGCTCAGATGTTTTTTAGTCCCTCTTGGTGGTCATATCAGTTTTATATTTTTTTGTGTGGTTTCATTTTGGCAACGATCTCCAACTTCTCCGCGTCGAGAATAGATACTCCTTGAGAATGTGGAGATAGTGCCGTACATGGGCTCTTCACGGGCTGTAGGAAGTTCATGATGAGTTTGTTTTCTACTTGGTCCTTGTCCCTTTGGTATAGAGTCTTATTTTGTATACCTCGTGTGCTTGAACGCACTGACACTGTTAATAGCGAAAGTGGAAATATGTTTCGTTCATGTGTTTACCACGGAGTGACAGTTAAAAGAAAATCGTGAATAAGTCTTCTTTCTATTTTGGCCTCCTTGTCTGGTACATATAGAGTGATATTTCCAGTACTTCGCAACTCGAACTTCCTGGCACTACCTAGTGTTATGATTAGAGTTCGAGGGAGTGAGTGGTTCGGAGCTACTGGCGTTCACATCGAACCGCCCCCCAGCACGAACGCTGTCCACTGGTGCGACCCTCCTAAAACATCTTTCGTCTACGACTCCTTATGAAGCGTACCCCCCGCAAACAGGGTACCATTTATTGTGAAAGTAGTGGCAGAAAAGTGGTGACAAACACCCTCCAGCATGAAACCTGCTCCAAGCACACACTGATTGGTTCCTCAACAATCGTCCATTGTACGTGAAACGGTAAATAGCGAGATAAACTGTCAAGCTGCGCATGCCATACACTAGCTCGTTACGTTCCATCTCCTTCTCGGGTTTGACACTTGTCTATCTGTGCGTGGTGTCGCTGCTTACAAGCTCAGTTGTCCCTTCGTGCATCTTGGTGGTGATTCGTTGTCATACCTGGCTCACGATTTCTTCTGCACTTTTTGCGCGCCTGACATCGAGTATTTAGGAAATAACCGAATATGTGTGAACCGTCCTGATAGCAAGGTGCATCACGAAAACATATACGAAAACACAATTGGCACCCCACCGATATTGGGGTTTGGAGCCTTGCCGGCCGTGAAATATGTCCCACCGTATCATGCTATACCCCTCTCGTAGTAGGGGCCCAGTGTCGACTTGCCTCTCGTTCGACTGCCACTGTTGATGCATTACTGATTACCTGGGCTTCAGTAAAATCACAGTTTGTCTGTCGGCATTCGGTGCCATGTAGGGCTGTGAGTTGGCTGGAATTATCGACTAGTTATTAGTTGGCTGGCTAGGCCAGCCAACTAACTGACTTTGGTCGACAAAAGTCAGGCGAGCGATGCGAGCCAACCCCCCCCCTCCCCCGGCCGAGGGGCCCCGCTGGCGGCTCCTTCGGAGGGCCCGCCGGAGGCGCCTCTCAGGATCCTGCTGAAGGCGCCGCCCGAGGCCAATATGACGCTATTTTGCACCATTTTAGACATAAAAAATATGATAAATGGGCCAAGTTTATCTCTGGTTTAGATCGCAAAACAGGTATATTTCCAAATTTCGTATCAGTTTGCCGTGTATTAAAGAGATTCACCAAAAATATAGGGTACATGCTCGTACAGCAGGCCGTAGCACATCATCAGTACAAACTTAACATAGTACACATACCGGACTGGGATCGACCAAAATAGTCTGAGATCGACCAAAATAGACTGGGATCGATACACAGCTCAGGGCGAGCATCGCTCAAACACCCGAGCCAGAGGTGTTAATC
>JBBMHQ010141963.1:0-19155 GCA_037834295.1 Postelsia palmaeformis
AGTCGTAACTCAGATCCGGGGTCACGAAGTAGGCACTTCTCCCTCCTCCCCACTACGGTACGTGCCTTGCTTTTTTTCGCGAGAAGACTTCAGCACTTTCTTCCCTCGTCGACTTGCGTCGAATTCTGCTGAAGCAAGTATAGATAAAGCGGTCGGAGAGAGTATGGTGAAGATGACCTGGATTGATTGGCGCTAAATTTCTCGAGTCTTGCCGGGAACGAATTCGAGACTCTCATGACGCTCTCATTCCAGTCGGGTGCAGGCCTGTGTCTGGCGATTAACCTGAAGGAACTCCCAACCAGTGGGCGGGCAGGGACTCCGCAGGTCCTTTGCACAAGGCCTTGAGCTAATCGCCCCCGTACCCCGTTTATGGATTCAAGCATGCAACTTCACATGGTACATACTACCTTGATGGGAAATAGGTATCTCAAAGGGCTACGTCCAGCACACCTACAGCTCAACCTCGCTACAGATACGTACGCGTCCAAGTACAGCTGTACGAAGTGCGGTCGGGCAAATTCTGCAGGTAGTGAAGGTCGTACGCACCAGGTCGCAAGACACACAATTTTGCCCTGGGATGCGGTGTTTGCTCCCGTGCCGTGTGTACCCAGAGTGTTGTTGCATAAGGGATGCCGTGTCTTATTTGTCTTGTGCTTCGTGGGACAACATATTGGTTTTACTCCCTCCGATCAAGGATGACATCGGCATATGGCATATTGTGGATATCGAGGGGTACAACAACAACAGCAGTCTTCAAGTATGTACAGCAGTAGTCGTGGTATTCATATTACGGGGAGCCATAGTAAAAAAACTAAATATTGTTTGTAAAAATGAATAGATATATATATATGTGGGTTCTTGTCTGGACC
Organism: Postelsia palmaeformis; assembly: GCA_037834295.1. Lineage (NCBI taxonomy): Eukaryota > Phaeophyceae > Laminariales > Laminariaceae > Postelsia > Postelsia palmaeformis. Next base: position 870 of record JBBMHQ010141963.1, read on the forward strand.
ATATGTCCTGTTTACGATGGCCCCTCGTAATAGTGGCATATCGTAACTACGTCTATAGGCTCACAGCAGTTACCTACAGCAGTAGTAATGTACTCTAACAGCAATTCCGCCTTGGAGGGACGGGAAACTCACCTACGCCGATGACAAAATCCGCAGCACTGGCGAGTCCCAGTTGATTCAGGCCTACGATCGCGATTGGTACCACCACACGTGCAATCATCTTCATCTTTTTCGCTCTCCTTGTTTTGCAATTCCTTGGGCGGCACGTCAGCCCGTATGCCCAATGACTAAGCTTTGTAGCTGCTTCTGTGAAGACGGCGAAAAATGCTGCTGCTCCTGCGGCTTGCTTCCGCCTCCGCTGCTGAGTTCTTTAGGGAGGGCTCGAAGGCTTTGACGATGCAGCCGCGATACTATTAATACCTACTGCGTTGTGGGGCACGTGAGCAGTCAGTGGAATGGTACGAATGCTGTCGTGTTCGTAGTGCTTGTTTGTTCCTCCCTTTCGGCCGGTCGTCGCGGTTGGACGTTTGAAATTTTGACGGGTGACGTGAGGACGCCGAACGTCACCAACTGACAGGTATCGGCGAGGACCAAGGTCTGGGAGACGGAAGCTTGAGTCTTCAAAAGTCAATTTATTTCGAAAGTAGTTTCGAGCGCAAGACGCCTTGACGCGTCACCGACGACCTGTCGCGTGACTGAACTCTGTCTTCGATTCTTCTTCGGGCGTACACAAGACAGGATGCGACCATCTGAAAATAAAGTTAGTACTCGTACGAGTATCTCGTCAATTAAATGGGGTATTTATGCGACCAAAGTTCTCCAATTCCAAGAACATTATCATGGTCAAATTTCGAACGCCCAAGTCTGGATTGTAAAAAAAACACATTTTTGGCTCGGCTTCTTCAAACTTTCGACACAGATCCAAATTGTTCAGTTGTTCTTTGTTTTTTCAGTTTCATCAATTGTGTGGGCTATCCTTCCTACTTACGTATGTGCACGTGGTATTTTTTTTGCACAAGTGATTTTTTTAAAGGTATACTCGCGTCTACGTCTGGCTTCGGGGCGAGCTCGGATCTTGGTGATTTCGAGCGATCTATATATTCGAGTTTCGAGCACGGAGATTTTTGCAGATTACGTGGTGCTTGTGACAATCATTTGTGACGGAAGACTCCCGTAACTGGCACCGGGTCTATACGTGTATAGATGTTAAATTAAAGCAACGTACACGTTCACGTATGTATGTATCCCTCTGGAAGGGAAGTGGTATGTAACAGTGAAGTAGTCCCATCGCACTTAGGAGACAGCCGGGTATGTACTACTGCTCTGAAGTATTTTACGGCTGCTCTGACCCATTACTCAGAACGGGTAGCCGGGTACGCCTTGAAAAGCACGTTACCCTCCGATTTCTCGTCAGACCTCTGGGTACTCGTGTATCTTGAGACAACAACAATGTGTCCGGGGTAGAAGATTTCACATAAATGTCATATAACGTATTTGTGTTATGGGAGCCAACACGGCGGCAGGGCAACGTCCAGGCCCACTGCTGTTAGAATGACGAAGATGTTGTTGTTCTTGTTGTCCCTACATTAAATCGTCTTTTCTTCTTGTTGTTGCTGCTGCTGGTTCTGGTGCCCGGGTGGAGTGCACATAATACATCGTACTTACGAGTACCGGCGATGCGGTTTTAGACCTGCCAGTCCTGCGAAAAAAGGTCGAAATCTTACCATCATCGTGGATTATTCGGTACGAAACATGTTCCGGTGTTGCACATGGACCGAAGTCGCGAGTTACCATAATGGAAAACTACAGTATGTTTCCTGTATCGATAAGACTGTCAGCACTTACTCCCTTTTACTTTGTTCATATAGGGCTTGTCATGAGCCGGGGCTGGTGGGCCAGCCTAGAATTAGGCCGGGCCGGGCCGGTCGGCCCGGCCCGGCCTATCACTTTTTCCTCTCATGGGCGTCGGCCCGGCCCGGCCCACCAAATGTCCAAAACCCTCGGCCAGGCCCGACCCGGCCCACCATTGTTTTCAAAATCTCGGTCTGGGCCGGCTCGGCCCGGCTTGTGACATGCCAGCGAGGCCCAGGTTGTCCCGACATTTTTGTGGGCCGACCCGTCGTTTTCGTGGGCCGGCCCGTAGAATTTAATGGGCCGGCCGATGTGTTGTTCCTTACTAAAGGATACAGGCTGACCTGTTTTCAGGATATTCTTGCACCTCGACCAGGGCAGAACCCCGGATATAGTCCTCTTCGAATAGGAGCCACGCAGAGAAGAAAGAACACATATTACGCGCGAATACCAACCCTAGCTGCAGAGGCGAAGGCTGCTGGCGCGGGGGATATGGTGGAAATAGTCTAGAGTGGGCGGTGGATGTAGTTTAAAGTGGCGCGTTTGAAACGTAATGTGCCAATTGTGGATATATATACTGCTGCTGTTCTCTCGTCAAGTTTGCTTGTGTATGGAGTAGTATACACGTAGACACAGCAGTACCTGCTAACTGGGTGTGTACTCGTACAAGTACCTCGTTATCATTTACCACGGAGCAGGATGCATTCGTTTGCTACTGTTTTTGTCATACTTTACATTTTCCTGTGGGAACAGCAGCGGTTGTGAGTGCATATAATGTGTTATGTACTTACGAATTCGTAGATATATGCCTGGTATGTAAATTATATTACATGGCATTCGTGAAACTAAGAACAAACTCGCCCAACAAGAATAAGGCAATATGTGGTGATGTTGGAGCCGACGATGATAGACATTTCAAATATTACACTTCAACTGTAATTTATCAACGTCGCCGTTGGATCTTCATTAACTTTTCATTCATTTCAAATCTGGATTCTGACCCAAAAAAACATCTAAAAAGTTGCTTCGGGCATTTTCGTGTGTCGGCGCCGACTACTTTGAGAATCAACGACTTGTCTCCCCGAATATTGACCCGTTTTTTTCTCTCTTTTTTTGGATGACTGCACGATGGCCGCGACCACTTGTGATCAGACAAATATGTTTTGAACAAAAACAATCGTTCCAAAATCGTAAAAGACTGCTATTAATAGTATCGGCTTATTCTTCGTCAAACCTTTTGTTCTTCGTTTCAATCATATTTATTTTTATTCTTGTTTGATACCTAGTATGTTTTTGTTCTCCATTTTCCCTTGTTATCTCCAGTCTCAATAGCAGCAGTATCGATATTGGATTTTGCTTTTTTCCTCGCCTGTTGAATATTTAATACCACATTTCTGTACACGAGCCGGCCTGTGTTTCAGCCCGTGAAAGCCCGAGGGTCGCCTCATGGGCGGCGGACCGGGCTGGCCCACGTAAACACGTGGGCAGCTTCATGAGCTGAGCGTAGTGACCCATGAAGAGCCCACCACTCATGGGCCGAGGCCCGACCCGGCCACGATCAAATTTTCCTCCCATAGGCCGCGGCCCGGCCCGGCCCACCAATTTTTCATATTATGGGCCGCGGCTCGGCCCGGCCCATGATATTTTCAAAGCATGGGCTGCGGCCTATCCCGGCCCATCAATTTATCAAACATCTCGACCCAACCCGGCCCGGCCCATCGAAGAATATTTTCGGCCCGGCCTGGTTCGGCCCGACCCTATGGCCGATGACAAGCCCTGGTTTTACACTGAAGCAAAGTTCCATTAACACGCCAGGGAATAATGTAGGCGTTTTACGAGCCTCACGCTTCGTCCCCAAACACCGCCCCACGAAATCCATCACAAAGGCTTGCACCGGAGGAAACCATCGACATAGATATAGACGATGGTACGATGTATCCGTTCATCGTCATATTCCATAATGCACCACATCTACCACGTCTTCATTGGGGTAATGCTGATTCTGGGAAAAAAAACCTCGTCGTATCCCATTCATTGGAGCCCACCACTTTCACCACGCCTAGATTATTACGTATGGTGATGGTGAGTTGAAGGAAGAACACACACGTCATGCATGCGTGGTATGATACCAGTACACCTAGTTTATTTTTGCCTCACCTTTCATGATATCTATACATACATCTCGCTGGAACTCTTCAATATTTATATGTTGTCCCCGAAATTGAATGTCATAGTTGCGCACACGCGCAGGCATGGCAAATGTAGAGGTTGCCGATATCTGGCGCCATTTCGTCCATCGCCCAATGTATTTTTTTGCGCCGACATTGTGGTGGGAGTTGATGTCGGCCACAAAGTCTATTACAAGCTGGTTTTCTTGCGTCGACTCGGTTTCCCTTCGAAGGGTGCACGTCCTGTTCCTTCTTCTTCATGTGAAAGGCCCACTCTCGGTGGGTGCTTTCAGTCGTTTCACCAGAAGAAGAGTCTGTCCGTTGTCCTCTCGATAAACCGTGTCGAAGTGTACGAAGACACCCTGGCTGGGCACTTTTTAAGGCGAAGTCGATTTGCACGACAGTACACCGACGTCCCTGTCCGAGTGACGCAAAGTCGCGACAATTTCACAGAACGCATACACTATAGGGTGCATAGGAGCTCCCTGACTTTCTGTCATGAGGTCGTCGTAGACAACATTGTCAAACACGAACGTACCACTTTGATCTGTTCTGGCCAGGAAAGTGCAGGCTGTGAAGAAGGCAGGACACGAATATATACTCTGTATAACATCATATTTTTGTATCACTAGGAGGGCCGAGTTGCAGCGACGATTTTTTTTTTATAGTGACACTGCTGCTGTGTAAATAGAAATATCTGCCACAAGACGCAGCTTCGTAGCTACGGACCATCTGGCAGTGTATATGGCCGAGTATTGTTTGTGTCCGTTAGAGGCACTCTTGTTTGGGCTATTCGGGCAGTGATCGACCGTGCACGAAAACACACCGATCAACTATTCAGCGGCGAAACGAAATTCTTATTATTGGCACTGCTGTCAAAATAGCGGCATCTACCACAAAAGCCAGCTGACAACAAACCACCTGGGAGTGCAAATTACCATGTATTCTACGTGTCCGTGGAATGCGCCCTCTGGGATATCCGGGCAGTGACCGACCGAGCCCGCGAACAAACCGATCAGCAACCATACGTGCAAATCGTCAAGCAAGCACAGAAGAGGGTGTGGCATGACAAACAGACAAAACAGCTGTTCACTTCTGGAGATCAACCCATCAGACAATGTTGAGCTACAGCATGCAACTCTTACGGTGCGACGAGTACGTTTGGAGTGTGATGAACTCCGGTCATGTCGTCTAGGCGCCTGGATGGACTCGAACCAATCTGGTGTTCGAAACTTCATCTAAAATATACTCTATGAATATTGAGCAGTCCCTCGGTGGGGATGGTGACCTAGTTGATGCGTTTTCAGGCCCCCGCATAAAAAACTTAGTTTTAGGCCCGAGAGAAGACTTGTCACAACATCGTTTTGCGCCGCCCGACCGCCATTATGTACGCTGCACGGTACTAATATTTTTCGAGTTGCAGTCTCGTTATAGGGCAATCTACTCATATCACAAGTAGTTTTTTCGCATAATAACAGGACAGTAGTGTCGTAAAAAGGACACACGCTCGATAAAGGTATCATACTAGCCGTTCTTGCTCAAAAAAGGAAGCTTAACTGGCAAGATAAACAGAGTTCAAGAGTTCAACCCGTCCGTGGTATGGTTCAAGACGACGTCAAACAATTTGTCACCCCCTTGCAGAACCGCGTTTTGCAGGAGTTCATAACACAAAAAACGCACACAAGGATGACCTCTCTTATTTTCCAGCCACCATCGGCTTCTGGTGAATGCCGCGAAAGAGCACAACATTGTTCCCTCGGCGAAACTCACTCGGTCGCAAACATCAAAGGAGCAGAGGCCTCAGGGAGAAGGAAAAGTGACGTCGTTGAGATCGCAAATAATACCCGTGATATGCCGTGATTTAGACATGAGCAACGCGACGAACAACACATGTTTCAAGCTCACGAGAGCGGTGCGCACGCCGAAAGTGATGACCCTTGGACACCCCGTCGCGTCCGGCAGGAGATGAATTCGGTCTCGCATTTTTGTTTGCATTATACATTTATGCATATCCTATTTCCTCTTCGGAAAAAACGCCAAAACCCAGTTGGTTTTCGATTACATGTTCTGGTGATTTCAGTGGCTGGGTTGCTTGTCGCCCAGGGCGCTCATTTTGTGAAATATGCGTCTTTGATGCTTGGAACTTGTGATTCGAAGTTGGTACTTGCCAAGTACCTCGTCCACATTTGTGCCTGTACTTCGATTAGAGAAGTTGAGAATTGTGCAAACTACAAGAACCAGACGCGAACAAGAATCAAACGACAACACAAGGACAGAAGGATACGCCTGAAACGAGAAGAAACCATCCACAATGATTTTGCATTTTGGTTCGTAAAGTGGTAAGGGTAGCTGCATTGTACTGCGTTATTTTCGAAAAAATACGATTAATACCAGGATAATTTTTTAGCTTTGATCGACTATGTGCGATGGGCGTCGCGGGCGGATATATGGTGTGCATATGGAATTGCTTCCATAGTGAAGAAGATGCGGGTTAAGGCCACAAGCACCACCATCACAGAACATCGCGGCAGTGTACAGAAACAACGTGCCCCCTCCTCGGGGTAAAAAATATTGAACTTATTGACGTTATTCGAGTTTCGTGTTGGTACACCCTTGGCAGGTGGTGCCACAGGTGTGCGCTGGTAGTAGCTAAACTCCCTCGCTGGTGCTTGAAAAGTGCAGAAAATCATTCATGTTGAAGAGAGCCGTTTGTGGGCAGGAAGGCAGAATAAGCGAGGGAAAGAACATGAGTGAGAGGGTGTTCGCTTGCACGACCGTCCTCGATCAACCCAGATATACGACTACGTAGATCGTATCCTACGGCCCGTTGTAGTGTACCTATAGCAACGTTCCCTGATGTGCTCGTGGAAGCTAAGCTTAGCTAATACAACGTCGCGACGATCAACCAAGCATCCTCTTCTCGTAACTTGCTTATGCGTACGTATGTGAGGACTTATGTACCGCATAAGTTGAATGTATTTCCACCGCATTATTCCTCGTACGTGTGCTATTATTACGTGATTCCGCCGCTTAGTTGCTACTACTACTCGTACTCGTATTAACGTGACACTTCGAAGCAGTAGAAATACCGAACGCTTAACGTTGACTGCTATGCTTCTGCTTATTCAGCTGTAGTCAATGATACTGGGTATTGACAGATAGATTGCTGTACTGCAGTCGCTACTGAAAATTTATCACGACAATAGGCTCTACAGTTGCCTATTTCTTAACAAACGTTGCATTTTATTTAGGAAGAGCTCCCCAACATCCCCTCGCTCTCCAAGACATCCTCGGTAGAAGCAGCACAATGATAGTGACCCAGTTTAGACCCAACAGTTATCATACTGTGTACCACGGATCCATTATGTCTGCCTGTAGTATAGACGTGCAATTTACGTTCAGAATGCATGTAAGCCAGTCAAGAGCGGTTCGACCGACGGCCACATCATCAGTGATGACAGAGACTATTACCGCTGCAATCGGGCAGGTCTCAACATATTATTCAAATTGGCATTTAGATTTTTCGGTATCAGGTTTCTACACCGACGGCGGCAGCTACTGGCTGACCTCACGGGGGGTTGTCAGAGTATGGGATGAAGATCCATATACCTAAAATAAGAATACAATACTTTTTGGCGGGAGAGCTTGAAGGGTCAAGCTGAGAGAATGGGAAGGGAGGGGATGGGGTGGAGATCATGTTCTCTAGCATGATGGGCTCCCATTTACTTGGAAGTATAGCATAAGCCGCCTCAACTCCCCGATGTAATATCTCCTCTTTAATGACGTGTCCCAACTTCAATGCGTGTTTGTCTACTGTAGCACGGACTACGACTCAGGTCCACTCAAGTCACAGGTGTGCTATCTGCACACAGATACAACTATCCGTAAGAACTGAGACCCTACGTATACTGGAAGACACGATCCACTGTAAGAATATCGTACCCCAAGATAGATACGGTTGGTCCATAACTCATTAATCAGATCCACCACCATAGCAGGGGATTCATGACAATACGTGCGTGATAAACGGAAGCGAATGCAAAGACTTTTGCATCCTTGTACGCACATGAACCATCCTGAAGAAGTTTCGCCAACAATTGACCGAAAAGTGAAACATTTTTGTGGACGACATCATTACCCCTTGGTGCCGGTTAAAAGCTCTGTTTATGAAGTAAAATTTATTTCATTATTTTGTTTTGTTGGCGAGATATTCACAAACTCGTGTTACCTTTTCGTTATCGTATTTGGTCTTTAACTTTAAGGAACGAACGTGTGAGGCCTTTTTATTTATGATACCCGTTTTTGAACGGATCTCGTCGACCAGCTTCATGTGCGCCCAAAAGGTTTAGTTTTTTTAAGAGTATTGGGGGAGAAAAAAAGAGAAACACAATATGTCGGACGAAGTAAACTTTGTTCGATTTTTATGTGGAATAACTGATTTCACGAGCCCGAGAAACTCAACGGATTCGGACGAATTGGACCTGTACCTCCTGTAAGGGATTTATATATCTTGTCCGGAAAAAAATTGAGAGCGACACACACATACATATAGCCACACTATTGCTGTACACACATGAACATGGCCGAGCATGCGCGAGAACACACCCACACGCAACACTAAACATTGTAGAGGGCTGGGCGTCTTCAGAGTGCCTGTCTACGCGAGGATGAGCAGCTAGGCGGTTCGTGCAACGTGCACCACTTGCGAATGAAGGAAGTGATTTGGAGGGAACTGAACCACAGTTTCCGTTTGGAGGTGAACAACAACCTGATCGTGCTGGAAAGGACGGTACCGAACAACAGCAACGATGGCACCACATACGGGGTAGAGAGCAACTTTTCGGGTCAAGGCCTCCCTGTATTTATGCCGTACGTGGGCCTGGGTGTCGTGTCTGTATGTCAGCAACTACAACAGCGGAGCTGAAAAGGCTATTCCCATATCCGGGACGTCAAGAAGAGAACGAACCATCGCTCGCGCACTGATCTTGCAGACGGCGTGTTTCTGGCTTCGTGTTACGCCCCAACACCGGAAAAGCGCAAGTCCAGAAAACAGACAACCCTCGCCGCGGCGCGTGAAGCACGGATTACTTTTAATACCGACATCGATGACATGTTGAAGTCATCCAAGGCCGGATAGCAGATTGCCCCATTTAGATAAGAGAGTATTTAGATAAGAGAGTTTGTGAGGCGTGGTCACATCTATTAGTGGTGATGTTGGCGCGGTGGTAGTGGGAAGATGGGGACATGCCATTTTGGGGTCCAACTCGTGGCGATTGTGTCGTCGTGGTGGTTTATTCCATGCTCATCTATCTGCTTGTGGTATTCTGTTATATACGATTGATGTGACATCACGCTTTTAATGCCTGATTTTTTAGAATACATGCACCGCACAACAGAGTACAGTATGGGTTTATGAGGAGGAAGCGAAAAAAAAATCGCCGATATTGGAGGATGCGCGTGGTATTCCACTCTACACAAAGCAGTACACACGAGCAAAAGGGCGTTTTTCTGGTTTTTTTTCATTTTTCTCCAAATCTAAAATATATCATGTCCAAAGTGACCCCGCGGTTCTTGCCAATTTTTTCGCGCCTTACAATTTTCAACAATAAACACACAAAAGGGGAGGTCACAAGATGATAAACCTTAACCGGATGAAATATACCCGTACGCAAGTGGAAGATTGAACGGAGGAACTGTGGGGTCAGTGGAGAGGAACTGAATCGTTGCATGTTTGAATAGAGGGCATGCCCCAGATGTGACAGAACTGATAACGGTGGAGTTCGCTTGCAAACTGGATAGACAGAGAAGGCTGAGATCGGTTCAAACAGTTAGGAAGAGGACCATCTACTTGATAACTGGGTACTGCTTGTGGGTGCGTACGAGCATGGGTCTGTAAGTCGGTACGAGGTCAGCGAGTTGGAAGGAGAGAAAGCGAAGTAAGAAGACAAAGGCAGGAAAGGATGACTTACCGCATCCGAGCGCGCATATAACACAAAATGCAGTGAAAACGTGCCGAGTGCATGTGCTTCGTTCGTAATGCATGCGAGACAAGAAGCTATATACAAGTATACGTATATACAGGGCGTAAATAAAAACTATGCAAACAACTCACACGAATGCTGTCGCAACAATACTGGAAAGAGATGTGCACAGGAGTACGTAGGACTCTGTGTGGGGCAAATTTGAGAGTGGCTAAAAGTCCAGACACCTACGGTGGTCCAGTGTTCGTAGCGCTCGCCGCTTAAAACGATCTCGTGATAAATCCCCCCCCGTAAAACCAGCCCTTCTTATACTCCCTCGTTAGGAACTGCAGTCCCGTTAAGGGGACGATCTGCCTATAATTTGACCGCTTGTCCCCTTGAGCATAGAGCACGCTGCTAATGACGTACATGTATGTGCTTTGGGCCCTACCTGGGTGCCGCGGTCAACCAGCCTAACAAACATACGACGTCTTTCCGTGCACTCGAAGGTGCCACTAAAATTTGAAAAATCGCTCAATATTGTTTCGTATGTTCCTGCGCCGGCAGCTACTCATGCCCACATCACCCATGAAAACAAATGCATCGGTAAGATACCAGGATTTATTAAGCATCTACTGGTACCCTCGTAGATGGGTGTGCAGATTTTGTGTTGAGCTACCGTATGCGAATAACAGGCGTTCGAGGATTTCGCGTCCCGTGGGAAGTATGAATTGTGCCTTGTCAGGTTAAAAACAGGCCGAAAAAAGGTGATTCATATGATATTTCTGGACCTTGGGGTCCAAAGATATATACTGCTGCGATGTGCAGCCACTTCACACTGATATGATTTAAATAGAAATGTCTAAGTTTGGATATTCAAGTAAATATATCGCGTGAATGAAATTCGAGCATGTCTTGATTCGTTACACGATATATTGTCTATCCAGTGCACTACCATATATGTATATATACCTGGTGGTATATGCAACGATATCGAAAACTTTGTTCGAGCGATACTAGTTTGTTGTAGAAAACGTTACAACGAACAGTACAGATCAATGGAGAATGCACCAGCCCGTGGCAGAAACATGGCACTGGATGATAACGTGAACATCAGCCCTTCCTCGACCACTCCTCTGCTCTCCTTCCCCCCCCCACGTTCCTGTTCCCCTTTCCAATCACCTCCTCGTCTCAACTCTGGGCGAGATCGCCACTGATATCGGCCATGAAAACGTCAATTTCAATTCATCTTATTTCTTCTTCACAAGTGACATTCCGGGGCCCCACGTTTGAGGCTACATCTGCCATGTTTCCCTTCCAAGACAGCGCCTGAATACTCGTCAGTATTTCAGCGAAAACAAGCGATCCACTCGAAGATCGATGGGGTTGGTAGAGTCGTTTGTGCTATACTCATTCGTGTTCAGTTGGGTCGAAAATCGAGTCAATCGGTGTCTCGTAGACAAGAAATGACACGCACGCGTAACGTTTGGGGCTACCCACTTGGAGAACCCTACACCTAACCCAGAAAACGGCTCAGAGGATACATCTCAAATGCAACCCGGAACTCGTCGCGTCCGAGGATACAACAAAATTATCTGAGAGAAATATGGTACTGATGATGGTGTTCCAACCGAAATTACCAAAATCCTCAGTTGAGTGCACACGAAGGACGCCAGTGTTGGCAAGTGCAAAAACATGTTAACCCCATTGCAGGGTCGTCTTGTGAGGCGTTTTACGGTAGAGAAGCACCCTAATGTTCCTGAAGCTCCTCGCCCAGGGCGTATGTTAACGAGTATTATATTGTCTTGTATGATACTCTGTCAATGCTTTGCTCGTTTCTTTCAATATTCATCTGATTGGTAAAACAACAATCACCAAGTGGATATTTTGACATTTGATTGAAATAAACCGTGAAAAAAAACAATCGACGCGAACGAACTCTTTTGTGACTTTTTGTGCTCTTCATGCTACTAAAAAAAGTCCCCCCAAATCGACTTGACATGCTGTTGCGACCCTAAGCAAGCCACGCAGACTTGAGACGTGCCGTCGACTGCTTCGCAAGTGACATCCACCATTCCCGAGAGACAGGGCCATCGGAGCAGTAGCAGCGCAAGATCCGACGGCCGCTGCCTAAGAGTAGACCATATGTGGCGCCTCACCAAATACCATAGCCGTCGCAATCAATGATTTTCAATTTTTTTCCCTCTCGCGAACCACAAGAACACCGACCAGGTCACGACTCGTCTCGGAGGTCCGTTCACCGTTTCCTTGCCAGCATGGGGCCATGGGGCTGCGCCAGGTACCCAAGACATTCCAAGAGCGATCGTCTTTTTGCTGCTGCCGCAAGAAACTTTTGACCGTTGCCCAAGGTGCCCGGAGGAGGACGCGGGCTGTCGCTTGCCTCGTTGGTTGCCTTCTCCTGGGGTCCGTTGACCCTTGTGCGTTTTTCTTACTCTTTACATATACGGTAATCTTGGATAGGACTCTGAGACAGATTTTTCCTGAAATGACATTTGGATCGAACCAAATTTTTTTGTTTCGTATTCGAATTTCATGGAGGAAGTATATCAGTAAAACAGGTCCTCATCGACCTCCGAACCCCGATCCAAAAACTGACTTCAACAAAAATAAGACTGTTTTACGATGAATGACCCGGATGAATAATCCCATGACCCCTAGTATACAAAACAGTCAATATTTGGAACACGACTGGCATGCTGAATACATACTCACGACTTGGGGTTACGGAACCGCGTCATTGATAAAACAGTTAATTAGTAGGAGGAACGTGTTGCCTTTACCGTAGAACGCGTCTCATTGGGATAATCGGGACCAGCCGAGGTTCAACGACTGTCGTGATAATCAGGTCGACACTCGTCTTCCAGGGCCGGGTTCGAGAAATTCAAGGAAAATATTTCGGGATGATTAACTTGAGACCGAAACCTTGAGAGCAAACTCTTGGGAAGAAATGACGCTAGAAAAGGGGTGCCGAAACAGCGGTATCCACCTGCTTGATGCGGCGACCAAACGAGTCCCAACTCTTGAATGCAGAAACCCCGAACATAACACTTATTTTGACTCACACTTCCTTTTGTGAGGAATCTTGGTATCGTGTAAATCGATGATGGCTTCACCGCTGCTGCCTCACTGCTCACAGCATATTCAACCCCCTGACGACGTTGCTGTGACAGGGTCCGATGTATGTAACTGCCAGTGGCTCGGTGGTCGCGTGGGGTATTTAGAGACGCACACTTGCCTAATCAGGTCTCCCGCATGCTAGCCCACAGCACCTGGGCTAAACTCAAACCGTCGAAACGGGCGTGCGCCGGAATAGTCACGATAACATCTGAAACTGGCATGGTATCGAGCAAGCAGATAACTACCGTATCCAGTAGGTAGATGTATTGTTCCTCACTCCATGCTATGCAAAATTACCAAGCGCATAGCGTACCTGACACGTCAAATAGAAACACCCGCCTCCATAGGTTGCTCTTGCACCCTTTAGACCCCTCGCATTCGTTGCAGTGTCACATGTATACTACTACGAGCGAGGACAGCAGATACATCATTCCCGCCTCAAAGGTTACGAGCCCTTTCGATACCCGCGGTGGGCGTCGACAAATTACCGGGGGTGTTAATAGTTTTCGGTTGCACCGGTGCAACACCGTAAACAACAGTTTCGAATGCAACTAATCTATATTTATTTTACTTGACCGCTGCATCATCAGCGCCTGAGCATAAACAGTTGGGTCTGCTGCCCCCCTGAAACATTCTGAATGACACAGTTTCCGAATGAAGCCAATCCGCAAAAACGATACTCACACATAAACTACATGGTCATATTCATTATGACTTGTCATATATGCTGCTGGTAAAACGACCAAACCATGCGATAATGCACCACGGCTTCTTCGGTGCTCTTCAAGCGATGTACGTCCGGATACCAGCAGGGACATCCGGCGACCAAATCTCCCGGGCTGCTTCTTGCAGTTGACCACTATCAAAATACTTGGTTCTATTCATTCCACCTGTTGGCCTTCATAATTTTCATAATGGTGCTGAAGGCTGGGCGGTCGGCGGGCCGTTCAACCCAGCACGACCTCGCCACGTCCGCGATGTCTGTGGGGGCGCCCTTGGGCATATCAGGCCGCAGATCGTTCAGCACCACGCGTATGTAAATATCCTTAGCGTGCGTGACGGTCGACCACGGAAGTTTCCGAGAAAGCACCTCCCAAACCACGATCCCGAAGCTGTAGACGTCGCTAGCGTAAGTGCTTCCGGCGACATGCAGCACCTTCGATCGACAAGCAGGCGATATGCGACACAAAATCGTGAAGCGGAGCGAAGGTGTCGCGCGCAGTAGTTGAGTCGTTGCGTTCTACGGTGATGGTATGCAGGAATCGCGAATGTACGCGTGGGGCGCTTGTGTTATATTTCTTATATCACTTGGCACGCATGTACCCGACCCATAAAGCTGCAGGTGCGAAATATTTCGCAGGATTTACGTAGGAATCGCGTACAGCAAAATATACAGGGTGTCGCCACACTTGCGCTTGTTACGTTAGGCTGTTAACACTGGACGTAAGACGCATCCCCTTTTCCGGTGGCAGGTCGAGATGTTTCGTCCGGCAATGCTGTAATCGTTACGTCGTGTGTAGTTTCGATGAGCCTACAGTCTAAAAATGTTCGGGGCAACGGGAGGCCATCGGTTGTAGACTGCGTACAAACGACCTTTTGAATTGGCTGAATTTCCTGCGAGTCCCAGAAAGGCAGCCAAGCCGCAGCCGGTTCCAATCAAGCCGGTCGTTGACATGGTCTAGTCATTGGATCAAGCCACTTATGGTGTTTCGCGCTGTCGCTCAGCTCGCAGTAGCTCGGGCCGGAATACGATTTATCATGCTCCTTGATTCTCAGCGAATTGTCTATATATTCGTTCAACATTTCAAGAGCCTCGCTACAGATTATCGTTCTTTAGGAGCACCGTAGCAGAGAATTTTGGGATGCCGACCGTGTTCTAACTTATATGAGCAAATATGTGGCTGTCTTTAGGATATCGTCCGGGAGAGTTTTCATGACGGTTGACAGTGTGTAGGTATCGAATGGGGTAATGAACAGTCGTGTAGTGGAATCTTGGTCCGTGGTCGTGGCACCCTGAATCAGCCAGCTCGAACGAAATGTTCAATTTGTCGGCGAGGTGTACAGTTTCTCGGTCGAGTGGAAGAATACGGTACGCAACTTGGATGGCCCACGTACCTCCGGTGCGCTCCATGCGAGGCTCATCTGTGTGTTCTTGCTGGATGTTCTCGTGAACGTGGCGAGTCCCGTGGACATGGTGTGCTGCGTCCACCTAGAGGTACCAAAGTCACCGATCTGTAACGAACCAGAGGGAGTGAAACGTGGCGGGTTAGTCCATTGACACACAGGCAGGTTAGGCTGGCCGCAAACAAGAGTCGAACGCGGCTGACAGTACGCTGCTGTTCATGGACTACGACGTATGTTCTGGACACAACTCACAATTTTCATCAGTTACTGCGTCGAAAATAAGACATATTCAGGAGCATCAACTTGTTTGGCCCTGGGCTAAACGGACGTCCCATTGCGGCGAAAAACCCATAGACACACCTGCGCATAACCAGAAATGAATTCGCTCGTCCAGCAGCGTGACATAGGTACCATTTGTTGCTGCGACAAGCCCCTACCTTGGCCCTGCCGGCGCCATCCAGCAGCACGTTCGCCGACTTGAGGTCGCCGTGGACGGCCTCCTTGCTGTGACAAAACGCCATACCCGCGCAAATGTCGATGATGATCTGGCGTGACTGGTGCTCGGGAAGGGGTTGGTCGCAGTTGCTCAAGAGCGTTCGAAGGTCTCCACCGGAGAGCAGCTCCATGACGAAGACCAGGCGATTCTGCAAGGTGGTAACTACTCCATAGACGTTGACGGTGTGTGGGCTCCGGAGGCGAATCATCGCGTCGAGCTCCAGCAGGAAGCTTTTGCGCTGAATCTGCTCTCTCTGTCTTTTGATGTTGATGGCACCGACCGTTGATCCATCCAGAAGGTCATTTTCGCCGCGTCTTCCGAGGTCATTAATGATGTGTAGTACCTGTGTTGTTTGACGACGACGTTTACGAGGAGACTGAAGGAGGAGCTCATCAGAGAAGCGGCTCACACACACATTAATCGCGATCGCTAACCAGCTGGATGTCGTAAATCTCCGAAATGAGCAGCGAACGCTACCGTTGAGCAAGGTCCACATGTACATTGTTATCGAGAGGAAACATGACAGACAATATGAATTTTCCCGCCGAATAACCTAGACAAATTTTCGTCTTTTTGCAGTTCTGTCTGGATCAAACATTTAGATGTACATGGTGAAGGACTTTTGAACTCGATGTTGATGGAACGGTTGATGGCCAGGTCACAGTTGACAATATTACGGCTCGCTTCAAATATTCCGCACCCAAGGAAGACATACTACGTCAGATATGTGAGTAGCTTCACCAACCGTATGCATCTGGGTGCCAGCATCGAGCGTCAAACAGCCGCGACGGTGAAACGCCAATAACCGGTAGGAACAGCAAGGGCGTTGAAACTACAGGCCTTCCGCAGCACGTTAGAACCCGTGCATGGCCGGCGAGATTAGAGATACTTGAAACACCGCGATTCGTGGGAACCTTAGTAGCATCACGTACCAACGCTGAGACAGACCCTACTATTTTCTTCCTTGCGCTTGTCTTTTCAATCTGAATGTGAATTGAGAATGGAGGGTCAGGCGGAACGCCCTCACGATGAACCACTAGTAGCTCGTGAATGATGGTTCGACGAGTTGAGACCTTTTTCCAGAGTACCGCAAATTTTTTAGCACCGGCTGTACGGTATTTTAAGGTCTGTGTGCAGACGGCGGCAACATGGAAACTACAAACGTACGCACATATTAAGTACCGCGTGTGAACAAAATCAGATCAAGAGCACAAAGCAAACGTTGTCGTCTACAATTCTTCACTGGCTGAATAAACACTTTGCGGATATTCAGGAACAGCCTGCCGACTGCCTCCAGCACATTGCATCTCGTTTCAGTCATGCGTGGATCCAGAATAGCGACCTCGATCCCTGGAGGCCTCTACGGTGTTGAATATTTGCCCTTCTTTTACACTTTCGATGCTTGCGGCTATGCGTGCTAAAGTGCTCAACGATCGGAAATCCGTGACTAGATGTATGAGGACGATATACAAGCAACATGTATATATCACCCACATTCCCCAGCGTCGAAGCTTTGTCGGATTCATGCAAACGGTCATGACCAGATCGTTTCGCTCCCTGGGATACATTCGCCTTTGTCCGGGATAAAGTGTTTTTTTTCTTGTCTCGGCACCTTCTACGTAACGAGGCATTACTCATGCACGAAGGAACAGACATGCCAACCACTATCGTTGTAGATATTTTTGACCTTCGAGTTATGCCCAGCCCGAAACCCTCTTCAAGGATTCTGAGTGTAATTCTACCCAAGGTCGGGGTCGCGATTATGATATTGTTTGAACTAGTTGATTACATGCAACGTCCACCAAAAAACTAGACCGCCCAACATGGTCATCGTGACTCAGGAAAGCACTCACAACTGCCAATCACTTGAATAGTCGTTTTACCTTAACAGCGGCGTTGCGGCCGTTGTAGTCGGCTAAGTATACCTCGCCAAAGCCACCCTTTCCAAGCAGTTCGTCCGTGATGGTGACGTGATCCTCAGGGATTTCGAGTATGTCTAGCTTGCGCTTCCTCCTCGCTTTACGCGCGTCCGCCAGATACTTCGAGTGATCTTCCTCGATGCAATCCTGTCAAGTATGGAACACGTGTTTCAACCCAACAGACGGGTGATCGCTGGACACGAGTAATGCAATATAGTTTTGGACACCAGGAACGACAAACTTGATTTCACAAGCCATACGCGACGAATATGGCCGTTATTTGTTGTACTGCCTTCCCGGAGAGTGTGACAGCAAGGTTCGCGTTTATTTGTGTCACTCACGATTGATCCAGTAAAGTAATGGCCGACCCTGCGGACGGTTTGAAGTGTGTTGCGTTGGTCAGTCTACACGTCCACACGAATGGCAGTACGATCAGCCTCACCTTGTATAGATGCATGTCGTACTTGACGAAGCCAATTTCCTGCTTGACTGCGCTGACGTCATTCGCGACTTGAAGGTGCAGGCCCAGCTGAACCGCAGCAAAGATGTTTCCGAGCATTCATGTTTCGTGCAGATGGAGAAGACGGAGGTGATGGCTTAAAGAGTTTGTGTCCAAGGTAATGCATTGGT
>JBBMHQ010142074.1:0-19139 GCA_037834295.1 Postelsia palmaeformis
GGAGCACGGCAACATCCTGCTCCCCCTTCCCACCCTGCCCCCACCCGGTCCTGATATACCACCCGGATTTGATCCCATTTGGCACCCAGCTCCCATCCGGACCTGATCCCACCCGGATCTGATCCCATTCAGCACCCTGCTCCCACCCACAAGGTGCAGAAATATATTCAGCCCTCCGCAGGATCCACTGGAGGTCGTGAGCGCGAAGCGCGAACCGTAAATCGAGAGCGCGAAGCGCGAACCGTCCCCCCACGTGGATCAGGGATCTTGGTGCACAACGAGTTTAGAGTAAAACCTACCAGGTACCTGGTATGTATATGAAATAATCTGAGTGTGCAATAAATTTCCACCCAGCTGGGTGCACGAATTTTTTCGGGCGCTATATGGTGGGGGTACTGGTGAAGAACAACAAAAAGGGGTTGCTTGGTGTTGCTTGGGGACAATTTTTGGTCGTTCGGATATTTGGTTCCATGGCGTTTAGTATTATTACATACCAGGTATCATTACAACCCATGCACATATTGCATTCTCGTAGTACCAATAGAAGGAATGTTACCACTACTGCCGTCGTAAAACCCGTACGCTCAATATCACACTTTTAATCAACCGGGGGAAATGAAGCTGTGATTCTGTTTGTAAGCAAGTGACACCACAGCTCCCCAGTACGAGAGAGCACATACGTACGTTAGTGCAAATACAGGAAGGACTGCTGCACGACAGGTGGAAAAATTCGTTTGTGGTGTGGGGAAGGGTCAAATGTAGATAGGGTATCGAAACTTCTTACTCCTGCCGAAACATGAGATAAGCGGAGACTAAACAGCCGATACGCGCAGCGACAGAGTAACTGTTGTCGATGATGTTTGTACTCCCGCTGCATAATTCAACCGAACCCAGTGACATCTAGGATAATACAACACCTCCTACCTGCCCTCTTGCGAGGTATACAAATACTGACCCGTACTTGAGGGAGCTAGACTTCGAGCATAGGCTTCCCTTTTGTTTTGGTCTTTCTTGATTTTTTCATCTCGGAGGATGCTTTGAAGTGACCCACGTTGAAAAAACTCATAATGCTGCACTTTATCGAATTGTTAACGCAGTAATGATGACCGGTATACGAGTATACCTGGTATAACAATAGTTGTAAATTCTGGGATATGAAGAACGTGCCCCGCGTATGGTTCCACAGTGCACCAACGATCGATACTAGAAGTACTCTGGACTGGGCCCTTGTGCACAACAGTAACTCTTCGCCCGTGACATAATGTGTACATGACCCACATATGGCAACACTCCGTGCTTTTCTGGTTCGTCCCGTCGGAGGGGTGGGGGGGTTCAAGCCATACTAGAATCAGGTCCTGCACTAAATAGGGGATGGCCAACAAGTATTCCTTCTCACGAACGCCGTACGGTTGATTTTTCACCAAACCTTGTGGAGACGTTGAACGTTGTAGCACACCAATGTGCGTACCTAAAATAAGAGGTTCTTGACTTGTCATGGGATTTGCTACATTGTTCAACGTCCTCTTGAGATATTTTTGGCGCCATCTGATGCAAGGGGGGTCCCCTCCAGCCTTGGGCGCAGAATACATTCTCATGGACAACTTTAAGGTTTTTTCCATTGCATGCGCAGCAGTTACATCAACAAGGTCTGCACACCTACTGATATACTGTAGAAGGATTACAGATCGCCTGTGTTGGTGTTGTATCGCATTCCAGCTAAACAAAGGGCACCGCCACGTCGAGCGGCCCTCCTTGGATTCGAAGACGTCAGTAGATCGAACCATCGTACGTCGTGAGGATTGGTGTTTGCTGTATCTAGGGTGGAGGACTAAAGAGAGAGGTGACTTTTCTAGGATATTGGGCTAGGTAGAAAGTGGGCAATCCTTGAGTCTTGGGGCGTTACAGGAGGTCGTTTTTGGTCCCACCTATGCCGTGGGCTGGGAGATCTTTTTAAGTAGTACGTAATTTCAATGTTGGTCAGTGTTGTAATACTTTGGTTGTGTGCCATTGATATTATAAATTTATAGTGCTATAGCGTCACATGGATATCCAAACTGGTTACTACTGTTCCTCATTACCCCTTGGCCGTTTCCCCTATACGGGCATCCACAATATACTTGAGACCTAAGAGTATGCTTCCTACTATCACAATATCTTGCTGTTTCGCGGGTGAGCCGTCAACTCCTTTACCTTTAACGTTTGCCCCACTTTTAGCGTATATTAGAGCCCGGGTTTCCCGGCCCCCACCCCCTTGCCCCCCACCGCCCTCCACTACATATAATATACTATCTTCAGTATCGAGCGCTCGTGTTTTTATACGTTGAAATGACTGGCGCCTCTCGACCAACAGAAAGCTAAGGGCTGTGCCGTTCGATCCTTCTAGTGTTCGTCGTCTTACTCCGAATGGGGCTGTTCCTTACCTGCAGCTATTTAGACATTCCCATGCCACACGATTTACGCCCGAATAGTGCCGTGCTTTGAACGAATTTCCGAATGTGTTGGATAATAACGGGGCAGACAAGCCTCTTTCCCCTTTTCGGGCTTACGGTTATAATACATAATTATCTTTAGAGGAAGCCCCTGTCAAATGTGACGCGTGCTACGATAGAGGAGTGCTACTTTCTGGTGACCATGTCTCTGACAGATGCGGCGGGGCTCCAATGAGGAGGAGCTACCTAACATCACTGGAGGGGCGTTCTACGCCAGAGGTTCACCCTACGTTTTCTAAGGCTCCTCGCTCCAGGAACTCCATACCTCAACCGAACCTCAGCAGCTAAATTAAATTACATCCCGATGAAAAACTTCATGGCTCAAGTATGAAACACAATATTTTTCCGGAACAAGATTGGCCTTCCGACTTTTTGGGGGAAGGAGCTCTTTCATTCAGAAAACATTCGAGATGAAAATGTACTATTAATACCTCGATCGCAGAACACGTCTGGAATCGCATTTTTTTTTGCATTACCCATGGAAATAACGCTCGTAGTCGCTTATGCTGCACCTGGTAGTCATTGTGTGGTCGGTTTCGGTCTGTACTTTTGGAACTTATTAGGTCTCTCTGTGTACATCTCAGTGTTGGTCGGGGGTGCAGAGATGCGGGCCATGATGGATGACTGACCGTGACGCCAGGTTTCGTAGTGGCCATAATATTCTTGCTCACGAATTCGTATGAATTTCGTTCGCCTGCCCGATACGGGCTTGATTGTTTGTGGCATAGTCACGCCACATTGTTCGTGGCTCTCGCCATCATCAAATATAACCGACTAAACCACAAGGTCTTAAGAACCCATAGTCGCAGTCGTGAGTAGTGAATACACATTCAGTGGCTGGTATGCCTAGCATATATGTACATACTTCGTATTTACCCGCACGGTATAATACAGTCTGTCTTCGCTTCATGGAACCACCCCCTCCCACTTTTTGTTGATGCCAAGTCGAACTACAAACTAGAAAAGTAATCGGCACAGAAACCTCATCATCAGTGGTCAGTTTAACGCATTTTTGTGAGGTGCCAGTAAGTTTGGTTTTTACCCGGAATATAAGGGCCTCTGCAGTAATAGCAACTGGTGTGAGCGGACAAGTTCATTTGTCGTCGCAAAAGGCCATCGGTCCTCACGCTTTTCACTCTTTTATTGTTCACCAGCTATATGAGCAATATATGTGTTGTTCCTTCGCCCTCGCGTTCTTCGATCAGCCTTCGTAGTGCTCCTGTAAACGCTGCAGTTTTCTCCGACAACAAGTGTCGTTGGGTAGCTTGCACAACCTGTTGTGGCGGACATTGTCCATAGGTTGCCAGAATCGCCGATCTACTGCTGTATCGCTAACACGATGCCCTGCACCAAACAGCAGATATATGAACATTGTCGTGCGACCACCATGCCACCAATGTTGATACATGACTGCCCGCATAGCATATTGTGAATACCACTAACCACTACCTCAAAGAGTGCGTTTAACACCGTGATCGTGTCATTTAATACGATATACTACTGGTAGATATTTGCCGCTACTGCAGTGGCCCCGAAAAAGTGTTCGTCAAATGAACATCAGGGCCAAACATATACTGACAGCTCTGTCGAACAAATTACCTTTTGAGAAACAGTAGATTTAATCGTATTTGGCATTAGGACAGTGCCAGCAAGGAAGGGGCGGTTGATGGGTAGTCTTCCTACGCTCCGGTCAGTAAGACATAATCAAAGCACTGGCGCTACAGCAACAGGTCCAAAAAATAGTTGATCAATTAATGGCCATTACGATCCACAATAGGCAGGGATTGCTGTTTATCGCCGCCTATGGTGGTGGGACAACTTTGAGCCGTGAACACAACTAACTGTAATAATGTTTCATGGTGTAACAGCAGTGGAGTGAAAAACGCTGTCTACCCACGGCCGTTGTCATGAACACTACATACAGGGTAGATGCCGGGGAAGCCACCACGTGAGCTCGTGTTTAGTGATGCAGTACCCCAATAAAGTCGAACATCAACGCAACTATCGCCACCAACAGCAGCTACCCGAGTGTGCAAACTAGGAAGCTCGTATCAGTGCGTAGTGACTGCACATCGCAATATGTACGCATTAATCTCAATGCCCATATATGCTCACATTGTGCCTTGTAATACTCATCGCTTCCCACGATATGCTTTTGAGGCGTGCTCTATTAGTAGATCATTGCGCTATCCCCTACCGATGTCGTAATATTGCTTGTCAAAGGCCATTGTTGTCGACAGCCTACCCACGGAAGAGAGCAAAAAGGTGGTCAACACAAACCGAACAGCAGGGCAAGGAACCGCAGAGGCTGGTGCTACAGAGTCAGCTCACCATTAGTTTAACCCGTCTCCTGAAACGCGCTCATCACACAAGGTAAGTTGATGGACACTTTTCGCAACCTTTTGTAGCGGGCAACATGCATCGATGTAAAGCCTGCACAATCCATTGCAGCCAACTAAGGTCATCGATAGACGCGGTCGCTGCGTACAGTGCCTGCACTATCCCCTCAGTACTTTCGTCGTGATGACGATATTGCTGCCAAGGTTTTAAAAATCGATTACCCGTTTGATGGGCGATAGGCGTCGATACATTCCTGCCTGTGTACATGGTCGAAAGGTGTTTCTCTTGGCTGGGTCTTGTTTTTTCTGTTATGGGGTATGAAATATCAGCAATAAAATGGGCTTCATAGGCGCCTCCAACGGGGCCGTTAATTTGAGGGGCAATGGGCTCAGCAACATATTCGATTGGCTACTACTAATACGCTAGAAAATGAGTTGTTCGCGTCTTCATGGGTCGTCCAAGTCATAGATGGACTGTTTGAAGCCGTTTCCTATGCGGCTCGACTCCGAGCTTCAGATTAATATTTCTCGATAAAAAAAAATCAACACCTGCTTGTGCAGCCCAAATATGCAATTTGACCGGAAGCTACTCGATTTAAGAATCCGATTGCCCAAGTCGTCGGATGTTGACCCTGAACTCGACGACTTGGGTCATGACATTTTCAAATTGAGAGTAAATTGTTTTTGATATTCAAGATGTTATCCACGACCGCAAACAACAGCAGAACGAACGATCAGTTGGATGGTGAAACAGCTGTATAGCGACGTTGCTTCGCGCTCGACCGGCGCTTGCGGTGTCTCTCCGTGGCCAGACTACAGTTGACTGGCGCAGGCTCAGGCCTAGAGGCTGAGAGAAGCGCGTTCGGCACCACCTCTGCGTGGATACGTACTTGTAGACCACAGCAGCAGCAGCAGTCAGTCACGTCGTAAAATACTGGTTCCAAATATATAAGTTGACTCTAACGCACTCGGCACGTCTCTTCTCCACCAGACCAAGACAGTCAGCGTGGGCTCGGACGCTTCGGTCCAGCGCTCCGTGCAGCGCATCCACTTTGTCTCTTCGCGGCAACAACAGCGGTTGGTCTCGGGGTTTGCCCGAATCCGTGCACGCACAATATATCAGATTGTTTTGCACAGGAAGAGTGTTCCGATTTTCGGACTGCACGTCTGAAGATGCTGTCGGGTCAAAATATGAAGAGCAAAACTCGAACAGCATAGGAAACAACCTTATGGTGCCTGTTGTCCAGGCTGCCCATAATTGATTTTTGTTTCAGAACTTACGCAGAAACATGGAGTTCATCGGCTCTCCCACGGGGCGCTTGGCGTGAAGGTCAGCAGGTCCAGCAACGTAAAGGATTCATCGGGACAATGGAAAACACAGACTAGCACTGATTTCACCTTTGCTCATGTGTGTGTACATATCATACAAGCTGGCCCGGCCAAGAGGATCACGCTGTATTCCCCATGTTTTTCCGACCAAACGTTTGCGAACTTCATGTTGGAAATCTGGATTGGGATCTCTGCGGTCTGGGCCCATCTTAACGAGGGCCGTTTTCTTCATTGTTTTGCTGAAAATCAGTTTCTATCTGGTTGGCCGAAAAGTGAAACGTCAAGCAAAGAAAATCAGAAAATTTTAGTCTGAGTGAATAAGTCTTCGGGGACCCGTAATTTTTTCCGTTTGAATTTTCTAGTTTCTATGGGGAATTTGGGGGTTCCTTGATCTTGATGTAGCATGTTCATGGTAGGTCAACACCCTTGGTGGAGCCGGAGGCGATACTTGGCCGCTTTGGTGACTGTGATCGAGGTGATAAAGCGCGAATCTCAACGAGAGGTATAGCTGCGCCCACGCCCACAAACTATTATAGCCCATCTTAACGAGGGGCGCTATTTAGAAATAAAAGTCTTGGCTTTCATAAATTTTAATTTGATTTCGAAAAAAAACGTATTTGTGTCCTATCGGGGAATGGCGTATAAGTTGTCAATCGAAATCTAATCCAGAACTAACCTACCGCTTCACACAAGTCATAGCCAACAAACAGCGAGGAGCCTAGGCCATAGCGAAAGTTTGCGTTGTCGCGTGCGCGTCGCCGCCAACCTCTTTTCCTCTTTGGTCGCGCACGATAGGATACTATCACTCGCACGGTGTCTTGGGTGGGCGGAGGGAACCCTGGAGTGCCACGTGCGGATCTTCAGCGGTGATGCAGCTGTCGAGATCTCGAGCGTATCCTCTGTCTTTGTGCTCGTTGGCTCGATTTTCGTGATAGTTGGCCGATCGAGCAGGCCGAAACACTGGCCTTGGGGTCGCCATAGTTATTTTTTAGGCGCCACCGCCGGGGTACGATGTTCTATAGTCCGAAGGCGTGGGCGCGTATATTGCTCCGGTCACCTCTCGTCGAGGTTCACGTTTTATCGCCACAATCGCGGTCACTGAAGTGGCCAAGAATCGCCTAAGACTCCATCGAGGGTGTTGACCCACCATTAACACGCTTCGTCAAGACCGAGGAACTCCCAAATTTCGAATTGATATAAAAAATCACATGAAAAAGTCCCAAAAGACTTTTCACTGAAATTAAATGTTTTTAGTCTGCCTGCTTGGTTGTTCACTCTTCGGCCAATTATATGCAAAGTGAATCAGGAAAAGGAAAAAAATGAACTGAAAACAATGAGAATGCTCAAAAAGATAGGTCATAACACATCGTACCCCGGCGGTGGGCCCATCAAAATAATGGTGACGGCCGCAAGCTCAACGCTTCGGCCTGCTCGAACAGCCAACTATCACGAAAACCGAGCAAACAAGCGAGACAACGGAGGCTACGCTCGAGACCTTGACAGCTGCATCACCGTTGCTGTTCCGCACGTGGGGCTTGAGGATTCCCTACGCCCACCGAAGACATCCTGAGAGTGATAGCTTCCTATCCTGCGCGACCAAGAAGAAAAAGAGACTGGCGGCGGCGCGCGCGCGGCAACACAAACCTTCGCTATGGTATAGGCTCCTCGCTGTTGGTTGGCTGGGCGTTGTGTGGCGCGGTGAGTTTATTTTTTCGATAGATCTTGATTGGCAATCGATACTTCGTTCCCCCATAGCACACAAGCACGTTTTGTTCGGAATCATAGTAAAATCAATTGAAGTTTTAAGTCTTATTTTCAAACAGCGCCCCCCGTTGCGATGGGCTCTTACAATCGAACGATTCAAATGGGTCAGGTTTATCTTTCGCAAAGGCGGGCGGTCTTCTTCGTTCCGAGAAACATCCGGCCGACGTCGTCCATAAACACTAAGGGATATGAAACTATTAATAAGACAAATTTGACAAGCTGTAGGAGAAAGCCATGTGGGTCATGCGTTGAAAACACGGTAAAAAAAAGCGATACCTGTAGTTCATCCTCGGAAATCGAGATGTTGTGTCCCCTCTCGCAATATCCAGACTGCTGTACGTTGCGGATGTTAGGCTCTATATTGCTTGATAGTCAATGAGTTAGGCATAGGTAGTATGTCGATCGTTTTCGTCATGCCTCGATTGATGGCCGCACCAAGAATCAGCGCCATCCGTTCTGTAGAAGTTTTGACACCTGTGCACCAGTAGGAATCTGTATCGAGGTACCACCGCGAGAGTTGGGATTCGCTCGAAACGACGTTTCTCGACGAATTTTGCTCTAATTCGAAACAATTTAACGTGCGCACGTGCGCTGTAGGCTCGCAAACGCTGTCATGAGTTATGGAGTCCTGAACCTATTTCCATACACGGTTGCGAAAACACAGATCGAACGAAGGTCTGTCTTACGGATGAACCAGCTCCTGTGCATATTGTTTCCCCCTATCACTTACGTTTTGATCAACTACTGTAGGACATTTTTGCGCTGAACTAGTTGGTGATCAGATGTACTGCCCACATGTGCATGTCGGGAATCACAAAGTTCACGTACCGCAGCAACATTTACAGTCTTCAATATCTCGACCGGAAAAAGGCGCCCAGATCGGAAATTCCCATACGATTTGCACTGTTACTCAACTCTAATCTAGACACAGGTCCCCTACGCTGAAATTACCCCCTGAAACCACACTTCCAATCTTGCAGCAGTCATGATGGCAAGCCATCAGAGCCTCAAAGAAAAAGCCTATAATTTTATGCTCGTGGGGAGTTATATGGCGCTTAACGTAGCTGTGGTCGCGTTAGTGATAACTTGATGTGGTAGAAGCACACTTGCCACTGCCCCTCCGCGCTGTACTGTAACCAAGGCATGCGGGTCAGCAGTTCTAATACTTTCAACTGAAAAGTGTGGTACCCCTGGATTCCTCATCCAAAGGACTGAGGTCCTAAACCCCATAGTAAGCAAGCAGACCTCTCCAATAGCTCATCCACCAACTACCGCTGACTGGATGGGCGTACAGGTACGGTCTCATGTGCGTTACTGTTTTGGGTAAGTGCTCATGAAAACGTTGGCGTCATGCCGTGCGTGATGATGATCTTTGCAGTAAGCAATCTCAAACTTAGAACGGATGGCAAGAAATGACTGGAACTCGGCAAAGCGCACACCAGGTACCGGGCAGTGGGCTAGGTAACAAGGCACCGTGGGGCGTCTTTCTCGTGCGCTAGACCCGTCCACAGCAGAAACTCGTGCACTCAAACCTGCCGGTAACTTAGTTAACCAATCTGTCCTACACCCAGGCCCGTAGCTGTTTCGACTAAAACGGCCTGTTTTCCTGCGTTCGAGGACACGCTCACCCCCCCTCCCGATGTACTGCAGATCAACACCGAGGATCCAGCACGTATCGGGAAACTTTCGCAGTTGATACTGTCGAGTTCTCGGAACACTCCGTGCGCTGCTTGCAGGTAGTGTCCGTGGCGGTGGTTGGCTCTGTTATTCTAGGGAAACCTCTGACCCGTGACTAAAAGACAAAGCGTCGCCCTCTCGGCCTGTTACGGCTCTTACTTCGATTTCTGTCGCTTTTTTAGTCAAGCGCATCCAATGTCTTTTTTAGTAAGTATAGGTTTTGTCTTTGAGGTTCAGGCGGCTCTCGTTTTTTCACGCTTGAGTGGTTTCTGATTGTGATTACTCAGTCGCCGTTGGTCGTGTCCTTGAAGAGACCCATTGCAGGTCCTAGCAAACCCGCACCCATTCCTACGAAGATGTCGGTGGAATATCCCGGGGGTGGGTGCAAGATCAAGAGCACCTTCACAATATTGCATATCGAACACCGGCAACCCCTTACACGTTCTCGTTCAGGGTTATTCGTGTGAGCACGACTCGCGAATCTCGAGGCCTGCGGTAAAGTTGCGAATTTTGCCACGATGGCTCCGCGCTGAACCTTGATGGGCTGTGGGCCGAAATAACCAGCCAATGTTTTAGTCAGTGTTGAGCGGGGTGAGTGCTGGCCAATAGATTACGTCGAATCGAGAGGCATGAACGTATTTGCAGGTGAAGATACGGTAGGTCATTGCAGAGGGGAGAGCTGATTGTTCTTATTGGGGCTGAAGCCGCAGACGAGCGAATGATAGATAATAATCGTATATAGTAAAAAAAACTCCACTCCCGTATGGTGCTGTCGATTTTTTTAAGTTCAATGTTCCGTAGCGAGCGAGGTAACACATTGTGAATTCCGTTCTTTAACTCCACGACCAAGTCTGCAGAAGCGTCATACTTCGTGCATGCTTTGATGCTTCCTCTTTAGATATCGGGGGGTTCGTAGTGGAGTCTTGTCGCTTTCCGTTGCGATAACATTCGGCCAAGAGGATCCTCGCGTCCCAGACCTATGTCAATGGTGAAGCGAAGTATCAATAAAAAGTTTGAATTTCAAAGATGCCCTCCAGAATTTCTGGGGACTCGCCTCTCATGGGCACGTTATAAAACAAAGGAAGTATCTTGAGCCAGAAAAAAGCAAATATGGGGCCGGTGTTGGGCCAACATCGTCTTGAGGAAAACTCAAGCCGATCTTCGCTCTAGGTGGCGAGATTCCGAGTCTTTGACAGACATCGATCGACGAAACCAACCACTGCGTCACGAGTTCTGAACAGAGTGCGCTCGTTAAAGACTCCAACACACCCTCGGGCCACCGGCTGCACACCATGGCCAGTGTCATGTGGCAGATGCTGACCAGGCGTGTGATGAAAAAAACAATTGACCGCTGATGTAGCACAAAAACGGAAGACATTTTTTTCAGGTTCGGGAGGATACCGTAGGACGCCGCTGGCAAGCTTTCGCCCCCTAGACCACGGATCTACCTAGTATCTTCGAGGCCGTCATCTGTATTTGTTGGCCTTGCCGGACACCGAGTGAGTTATCCGTGGTTTGAGTCTATGTTGAGATCGAGCGGCTGTCGTCGAACGAGCTGGATTCTATCAGCATGTTGACAATTTGCAGCCAGAAAGAGCAAATTGCGCCGCCTGCAGCCGTTGGGAGGAAAAAAATATAGATTGAAACGTCTCTTTTTTTTCCACAGCGGCGGTACGATGAACTCTTCGACTATTCTTTAAAAACAACATTTTTGTTTTTGAACTTCGCGTTTTCATTGGCATAGATCTCATGCCTTCATTCCGATCAGTGGTTCGATCAGTTCACTGAGACCGGTAAACACGTGAATTTGTATCGTTTTCGGCCGCACTACAGACCGCAACGTTGAAATCCGGTACCGCGTGCATGACTAGTACAGACGTGAGCGTCCAGTTCCACGGCTGCTAGTAGAGCGACAGCGACTCGTACTGGGTGACCCATCAGGTCGTGCCTGTCGAGCTTCAGCCCACTCGCGCTCAATGACTCATCAGGTATCACGAGTTTTGTATTTCTCTGCTTGTCTCGTGTTGAGCTTGCACTGTCGGAAATTTCCGTCTGGAAGCCATACTTTTTACCTGGTAGTAGTATGTATACACTGTAAATGTGCAGCGAGACAACAGAGTAGCTCTTTATCGTTATTCAGAACAGGACCAGTTACGCTAGCCTATACGTTCTAGTACGGGATGTCGTATATTAACATTGACCGCACTACAGGGCAGTTGACTCAGCACGACTAGAATCAGGGGATGTTGCTGTAGGGTGGACAGTGGGCCAGTGCAACAGTCCGAAAAGTTCACCTTCTGGTAGTACTTGCGTATTATGGAGAGGACCAAGCAGTTGTCCTGCCCACCCGGGTCACCCTTTTCGTTCCACGATCGCTTGACTTTTTTTATCTGCACGATCTGGCTAAAACGTTTTGTTTTATTTTTTTTCATCCTCCGGCGGATCGGTAAAAATTAAGCTTAAGCTCACCACACTACAAGAGCGAGTTTGCTTTTGATCTCGTTTTTTTCATCGTTATCTCAAGAATTCTGCGGAATCACTTGGTCCCAACTCTGGATACTTCGATGCGCATTAGAAGACCGGCTATAACGTCAGAGCCTGTGATTTTAGTTGATATGTTTTCGCCCCTGGCTGGAACGCAGCATCACGCTGCGGAAATATCGTCACGTAGTACAAATCCCATGTTGCTGTAGCAGGGGAATCTCATCCCGTACCAAACCATGCCATAATTGGCGCTACAGTAGGTTGGAGCGATGCGTACTCCGCGCCGCAACCCAACACGCCGCCAGCCAACAACTATTTGGTACGTCTTTGAATTGAAAAAAAACAAAACACGTTGTGGCGAAGCGGCTCATCTTCTAGGCCAGTGGCGCCAATGTTCCTGTCGCGATGAAATATCCTTCTGGAAGAACTGGAAGAGAAACGTATGGCGTATCTAGGACACCACGCGGTGCCCCGCTGCCTTCACTAGGCTTGCCGTGGACTATGCACCTCTTGCCCACATGGATTTGAGCTTGGATGCTATGATTGTCGCCAGCTTATTTCACTGGCACTCGTGTAAGAGTCTTGTTTATGCGGCGAACGTGCACGCACTCGATGTGCACAAACTATATACCTGGCACAGTCCTAGTACCCGATGAAAACCTAACGTATTCACTACAGTAGACGTGAGATTGTTTCAGGCCGAGGACAGCTACTCGCATATAGCTTGTAGTAGTCGTAACAAACCCCGGATTGCTCGAATTGCTCTATGTTCCAACCGAGTGCAGACCGCCCCAGGCTGCGAACTACTCCTTGAGCAGGCGAAATGAGTCTACCGGGGTTTCTTGTCGCCCCTTTGTGAGGCAATCTACGACAGAGGTGTCATATTTGGGGGAGAATTATCGTCTGAGCCAGCAAGGTGTCTTCACCGGGCGCTAGTTGAAGGATGAGTATGTTTCTCGTGCCCTACGATGTTGGGCATAATGCGTACGTGCAGGTGCGAGATGCGTGTAGCATCAGCTGTGTTGAGAGGTTTTTGTCCCCGTCCAATTCCGCTTTATCCCTTCAGGGGAGGATAGGAGCCTCAGACATTTAGGGTAAACCTCTTTCGTTGCAGCCCATGACTTTCGCTGGAGCTGGCGCCACGTTGTGAGTCCGTCTTGGACGGGAACCCTTCCTAGCGCCGATATTTGTTTTACACTATCAGCACGATGCTTTTCGACATGAGCACACTTTTCCTTTGCTTTGCAAGTACCAGATGCGTGTGAGCAGGCCGTATGAGTGCTTCAGACACGCTCTATGGAATATTGTTGTTCGTCCAAAGTTCGCAGGAGGGGGTGAGAGATGCGATGCATATCACTGAACAATGTCGCTCTCATACATTTACATCCGTAGGGGCTCCTGACGATGTCTTCGGTATATCAATATATATTATTTCCACAGGAACAATCATTGAGTCACGAACATATGTGACCGACAGGCATGCGGCCGTTGTGTGAATGCCATTGTGTATCGCATGCCAATATGTACTCGGTGCGTCAAGCCTAGGATTTACGAATATCAGTCTGCGCAGATGGGATAGATTCAGCAAGTAGCCTATTGGACACGTATAGTTGAGAAGCTCGGCGTATTTCTTACCCTCGCATTACCATACGCCCATTGCGCCCAGCATAACCTATTATTGATTTCGTCGATCGCAACCCTTGCTTGTTATCCAGAACACGACTTAACTTTTTAAAAGCTCAAATACTTTGTGTTCGTGAGAATCGAACGCCAACCGCATCTGACACGCCTAAGTGAATTGACCATTGCCGACAACGAACACGGCTTCCACCTCGTAATCCCTGTACCATGGTTACCCGACTGAATCCTGCAGACAGAGGAAGGGCACGCTGGCGTTTCCACGAAAGGGAACGCAGAGCGTGGCGCAGAGCAAAACAACGGGAGATCGCTGTTTTCTGTCGACAAAGCGCCCTCCGTCAGAGGACTTTTGCTGATAAGACCACGTCAACCCACGAAGGGGCAGCGGCGAAAACGTTTACGAAGCACCAGGGGACTAGGGGCGGTCACACCAGGCCCGAGTAGTCACCATGTCCACGTTGCTGAGCAGTAAAACGTTTGTGGTTAATACCAGACCCGTGGACGGCACCCTCACCATCGGTTTTTCCTTCATATTTATCGCCTATATCCTGCACCCGGCTATCGAGTCCGCCTACCAGAGGGTGCGGGCCTACCGCGCCTGGAGAGCAATCGAGAAACGCCAGTCCGTAGATGTCACGAATTATCCCATGGTGTCGGAGGTCTTTGGAGGGCGCGGGAAATGGGACGCCTCGCGTGTGGTTACGGTGCTGCTGGGCGTGTTTTCGCTGGCGTCTTGGGGTCTAGAGCTGTCAATGGACCTGGCCTATTACGATGGTGACGCGGACCTACTCAACCGACCACCTCCGGTGACACTAAGGAACACAAGTGATTCGGTAGATTGGCTGGTGAGCCCATTCTCGTGTTTGTGTATCCAGAACTCTTGACTAGTCGTATCCCCCAGTTCATTCAGGGTTGTTTTCATGTGCAGTCCTCCGTATGTTGGCAACGAGCAGGCAATCTGGGGGCAAGGGGAGGGGGTACTTCTTATCCTGCATGGAGGTAGTCGTATGGCCATGGGCGGGGGGAACGGGTTAGGCTTGTTTCGCGCGAATGTATTTGGGGCCAATCCCGATGTTTACCCCTGTTCGCTCTTGTTCGTGTTGGGCCCGTGTCTTGACAACATCGTGGCAGGTGAAGACCCCGGAAGATCTTGGCGGTACAGAGTGGAGGGACTTGCCCAACGTTGACGAAGACAGCGCCAAGTCGAGGTATTATATGGAGGCAAACACTCGATATGAAGGCTATATCGACGGCGAAATCAGTGTCGCGTTTTGGTACACTGACGAAGCGGCTACCCCTGGCCAATTCTACGACCTCAGCGGGGATCCCGTCAAGGTCCGGGGACTTGAGTGCACGGGCAACGGCAACCCCGTTGTCGTGGACCTGTATCTTGGAGACAAAACAAAATGGGGAACCGTTCTAGAGTGCGAGGAAGGACCCAGCCTGACTGCCGATTTGTTGGAAGTGCACGAAGATAAGACTGTCACCCCTCCGACAATAATAATGACTGGTACCAATGAAGAAGCATTCCTAATTGTGGAGGAAAGTAGCAGTTACCCTAGCTTTCTGTACTCTATTTGGACGGTCAAACCTCAAAACGAGACCTCCACCGAGTTTGAGCTGCAGCACGAGTTCCATATCGCGGCCACCATGCGGCTCGCGGAGGCGGTGGTCACAGGAATCGTGCATGGCGAGGTTTCAGGCGGTGGCTGCTTCGGGTTGCTGAGGAAGTTCAGCGAGAGCCGCGAACCATACGGAAGCGTCGCCGATCGTGCCTCACCGTTCGGCGAACACCCCACAGGAGACCACGTGAACATTCAAGAGTTGGAGAAGGTGGAAGTAGGACTTCAAGTTGGCGTGAACGCGTTGACATGCTTCATATGCATCATGTTGCTGACCTCGATTGGTATCTCCTGGTCGTTCTGCTTGCGCTCCAGCATCGGTATGGATGTGTACGACCGGGACGAGCTTATTCGCGCGGTTTCTATATCAGGGGTGACGGTGGGCGATACGTCGCCCTCCGATATGCGTATATTTGTGCGTAAGGAGGACACAGGCAACATGACTGTAGTCATCGACACAGATTGCGCTCAGAGTGGCTGCGCACGGTTCCTCAGAAAAGGGGGTACGATCGTCGAAGATGCCGACCCTATTCCGACGGTCTCCAGCGTGGCTCCCTCCAGCGGTGGTTACGAAGGTGCGGTCGTCCCGTTGGGGTCACGAACAATGGTGCTGGAGGGAGTGCGGGTACACCAGAGTAGAGCCTTACCGGGCCGGAACGGAAACTTCAACTATCCGACGTCTTACTCTCTGACTGCGTCCCCTGTTCCTTCGAACGCCAACTCAAAGGCTGGCACGCCGGTGGAGTATCCCTCTCCGCCAAAGTTGGCAACGCGGATGGGCCGTGGATCCAAGAGTGGACGAGGCGCATCCGTATTGTTCGACACCGTTTATTCTCCCAGCGACAGTGATGAAGGTGAAAACCATGATGCGCAAGCGGCGCGCGGAACAGCCGTTGCGCGTGACAGTACGTCAAGCGTATCCGTGTCGGCGTTTGCAGGTCAGGGGGGGAGGTCGACTGTGCCTGAAAGTCTACCCCGTTCCGACTTTGAGATGACGAGGCGGCTAGACCGGGATGATGTGGATGATACGTCGCAGTGTTCACCGGCCGGGGCCAAAACGGACGTCCGCGAGGTGTCGTCGCCGTTGCCCCGGATGCTAGTCAGGCGTGACATCACCTTAGGACCTCCACTTTTGGGCCCTCTCACCCGCAGTGACAAATAAGAAACTAAGCGAGACACTCCTTCATCTGACGAAAAATGCTGAAATCGAAATTCATTCGTCGTGGATGAGGGGATATATTGAAGACGAGTAGGCATTAGCTTCTAACCAGGCGTTCGATGGTGACCACGGCTGGCTGAAGGTGGCGCATTGGAGCCGATAGCTTTATGGCTGCTCGACCATTGGTTTGTTTCGCGATCGATTTGATCGCTGACTAACATATCACATACGCGCAGGTTTGTTGGAGGTACGCCAGTAGATAGATTTGAGCTTCCGGAGCTAGCGTATCGATGTATGTTGAAGGGGAAGACGCGTCTTTTTGGCCAAGTATAAAGTTCGCGCGCGTTTGCGAGAGATAATATATTACTGATGTCCGTGGTGCTAGTGTCCGAGTACCCACCTTGCGCATGTGAGCCAGAGAAGCAGTGCGGTAATATAACTACCAGGTAGAGATAGTTTCATCGGACAATATCCGTTCTTATTTTAGAACCTGCTGCTCGAAAATTGTGTTCGATTATTTCAGGGAGTTTCAGCTGAAAATTCTTTCTCGTTCCCTTCGCAATTTTGCTTAGGGCTGATCAAGTCGGGCGTTTTTGTATATCCAGTCAGCGTAATCGGTTCCCCGCGGTAGCTGAGAGTAAGACATACCAGGTACACGTTCTTCGTCCCTTTCGCAAGTCCACGTAGGGTTGATACTTACGGACGCTCTCGTATATCCAGTTGACTCATTCGGTTCCCCTCCATAGCAGCTCGGTTTGGTGGCACTGAAGCCACAATGTGTCCTGGGGATGAGTATACTTGAGCATGTACAACAGCCACGACTGGAACTCCACTGCGATTGGCAGAATGGCGGGCTCACGACCCACGGCGCACCAACCACACACGTTGTGTTGTTCTTTAGGTTCCAACCCTTGTGGGATACAAGCAGCGTGGGAAGGAGCACACAATCTGCGTCAAGTTTATGAAATATACTTTCTCAGTCGGCGGGACACACTTTGAGATCTGGAAATGTTGATCCATAATGTCATGCGTGTTTTTCGTAGGGAAGTACTGTAGATGTAAAGGTATAAGAAAAGACAACCATCACCGCAGACACTGTAACCCGGGCAAAGGTCTCGGCACGACTTGAGGTGTTGTAGCTCGTCGCGCACAGTTTTGCAGAGACGATGCTCCCCAAATTTGTCAGTTCATAGTTGTAGATTATGCTCGAGGCCTTTGCTGATTGGTCATTTGGAATATATTTACAAACAATAGACGCAGCTCTGCTCCATTGGAGGATATTGTTTACCTAAGTACTGTCCTGCGTGGCGCTTAACTGTTTACCCAACAATTTCGTGAGTTGGCCCTTGGCTGACCGCTCCAAGTTTTGCAGGGTTTTTGCGAGGTCTCAAAGAGTCAGAGCTTTCCCCTTGCCGTAGCGCTAGCGTTTTTTCACTTTCTCGGCGGTTCAAGGCACTGCCCGGCGTTGCGAGGCCATGCACACCATGTTCTAAATTTCGCTTGTCTTACGTCCCGGCCAGATTACGTCACAGGTTTAGGAAATAGGAGAGTTGTATTTATTAGACTAAGGTACTGCAAGGCATAGACCGTTGTAGAAGTTGGTGATAGATTTTCTTGAAGTAGAAGTTGCCTCTAGGGTGTGCAGGCCCTTCGACGTACCGGTCCAGGAATTCGACGTGGATGTACAGTGCACAAAGGGCGATATCGGTTGGCTCGCACCGGCCCCGCGATGTGTCGCGGACGTTGGAGGTAGAGCGCCCGATGCAGTGGGTTCAAGCTTTGGCTTGGGAATAGTGTGGAGGGCTGCAGTAAACGCGCACAGAGAGAACGCGACCTCGGGTATCTGCGGCTTCTGGCGAGTAGAAGGGCAGTTGACAGGACGGGATTGGCCGCTCTCTTGTCTATGCATTGCGTAGTCGTCGAGGTGTAATCCAACTAGACGTGAGACGCTGCGTGGCCTTCTACACTGCGGTGCATCCATTGTGTCTGAGGCATAAGGGTCGTTCGACCGTTGAAATGATGGTACAATCGGTGCTTATTAATGCCGACTATGTATACTTAGCGTAAGTTCGGTTGGCAGCTCAAACACCAGAGGGATCGAGCGAGTGATGAGCTCCATACGTCACGGCAAGTCTCACGCACGGCGGGCGACGGCGGCTAGTTGGACAATTCAAGGGAAACTAAATTGCGATCTAATCAGTAGAGAGGTGATCGAGGGAAGGGTGGGACACGCATACAGCTGACATCAGAAAAAGTCGTCCCAACGTTTTTTTGAAATGGACAAGTGGATGCATCCAGACTTTTGTGATTCGGCTAGGGATCAGGGGCCCGCTTCGTGCTGGTTTCCTTTTGAGTTGCCTTTTTTTTCGTATCACTGCTTAGTGTTAAACTACATGTAAGTTGCATGCGTTGGTACGCACGTTGGTACGACATGCCCCCGGTATCGCTTCTTATACTTCCGTACGTATGAGTATCATGAAGGGGTTAAGCCAAAACCAGGTATACCTGGCCAATTTTCGACCAAAGCTAAAAGCAAGTACAAAACGCGCCGCAAAAGCCCTGATATTGGCCAGGCTGACATAGGAACTAATTTTGGCTCGAAAAAGCTAAGGTACACCTGTTTTTTTTAACTCCGTCT
>JBBMHQ010142185.1:0-19139 GCA_037834295.1 Postelsia palmaeformis
AGGGATCGGAAGGTGGTGGGGGGGGTGGAGGCGAGGCGGCGAACATCGTCGTGGTGTCGCGTTGCCGCCCCTTGCTTCTGCGGGAGATTAAGCGAGGGGTGAGGGCGGCTGTGTTCTGCGACGGTGACGAGGTTGTCGTCTCGGATAAAGCCCTGCCGAACAGACGGTCGAGGAGGTTCGGCTTCGACCGCGTGTTCGGTGAGATTATGGAAGTTGTTCGAGGAATATCCCCCATGAGATTGTTTGCTGTCTTGAAACGGCGGACAATATCTGCAGATGTTCCATGTGGCCGGCGGGCTCAGCGTGATTATTTTGTTCCCCTGCCAAGGTCTACGCTTAGGTTAGATTAGAAACGGCGTTAATAGGTTTCAGAGGGGAGCGAGTGTGATCATCGTCAGACACCAAGAAATTTCCACATGTTTGAACAAGAGATCCCAACTTGGTCGTATGTTTTTTTGCAACCGGCAGGTCCGAACACCAGCCAAGCCCGCGTCTACGCGGAAGGGGTATCTCCAGTGGTTCGTAAAGTTCTTGACGGGTACAATTGCTCTGTGCTCGCTTACGGGCAGACCGGCTCCGGAAAGACGTTCACCATGGAAGGTGGACTCAGCGGGTACCCTAGCTCTGCCCGTGGGGCTGCCGGTAACAAATCACGCGAGAAAAAAGCGTCCTCCTTTAACCGAACCGTCGGAGATGATGATAATGATGATGATGATGAACAAGCCACCGTATGTACACACGACATCGGCATTATCCCGCGCGCCGTGCACACGATATTCCGAGAGGGTGGGGGCGGGGGAACTCGCCGATACTGGGTCTACGTCTCCCACATGGAGATCTACAACGAGAGACTGTTCGACCTCCTGGCATCCGAAGCCGCGGTCGCGACCCCTCGCTCCCCCCCGCCTTCCCCTAAACGACGGTCCCCCGGCGCGGCTGGCGGTGCCAAATCTCCTCGCTCGGCCGGGTCGCCACTTCCGCGACGTTCGCCCCGACCATTATCTTCACGACGACAAAACTCTCCGCGGGCAGATAGGGAAAGGGAAAACGAAGGCGACGATGAGCCCGGGCGAATTGAAAATCAAAACTCCTCCTCTTCCCCCCGCCGTGTTGATCACGGGGCACGGTGGGCTGCGGGTGGTAGCAGCCCCCGCCTCTCCCCCCTAAGCGCGGGCGTGCGGTCTTCCCGTCGCGGGGTCGCTGGGGACAGGCCTTGGAGTGCTGGCGGTGGCGTGGGCCGGGGGCTCGCGATTAAGGAGAACCGAGAGCTCGGCGTGATCGTGAAAGGTTTGACCCAGGTGGAAGTGAAGAACCCGGAGGAGATATTTGCCATCATCGCCAGGAGCAAGAGAAATAGACGAACGGCCGAGGTGGGGGTTAACTGCTTCGACTCGGCTGATAGTTTAGTCTGGCGGACATTTATTGGCGATTCGCCTTGTATTTATTCCCTGATATCCGCGATTACTCTCTCGGCGTGAAGAGTTCATGACCTGCGCGGGGTGCAGTGAAAAAACACTGGCCTTCATGTTTTTCTTCTTGTAGTTGTTGGTGCTTCGCTCGATCGTGCTGCGAAGGTGGTGACTGATGATGATTTACGGGTAAACTTGCTCTAACACGCTGCATCTTTCGGTAACACCACCCTCCTGAAGATGTTTGTGGCGATGACGTGGAAGGCCGTACATCACGCGAAAACGACGGTGCTAATAATTATAAGCATCTGGCGTCTACATACGATACCAGATTTTTCTGAAACCCGCTATAACCAAGCTCGGTTTCCCAATTTGTGCCGGTGCTGTTTCTTAACGCGAGACGTCTCGGTTAGTCGCGGTTCTGCGGCCAGAATTCATCACAGATAAATGTTGTTATTCAGTGTCAATAGTATTTTTCGTCGGTCTGAACCATGTTCGTACCAAAACGATCGGCGATGCAGTGATTCGCGTGTAAACTGAGCAAGGAAGGAAAAGGGAGCACTTTGGCCAACGTCTTCAGAAACGACCATTCGAATTCCCGTGGACACCTCCCCACAGACACCACATTGGTTTCGACGGAAGTGTGATAATAGTCGAGCACCAATGATCAATGCTTCTTGCTCCGACGCGGTGGCTATTCGAGCGCCCCAGTCGAACCGAACGCTCACCACCTCGACTGCCATCGCTTTGCTACGCTCCATCGTGTTTCGGGGCGCCTCTAAGACAATGTGTAACGTCGAATCTAGCCGAAGCCACGGGGTTTTTAGTGTGAGGGTTATTTCCGCCGAACCAACCCCGTGGGGAGGCGAGATTACGCGGGACGGGCGCCTGAGCCTCGTCGATCTCTCCGGCTCGGAGAACATCAAAAGGTCTGGGGCGGTTGGAGCGAGGGCTAAAGAAGCAGCCGCGATAGGCCAGGTGCGTCAGCGAAATCAGCGAAAGTGGTTTGCTGTGTTCGTTAAAGAAGAAGGAGCGCTTTCCGAGTGAGATATTTCAAGCTGGCGACAGACAGCAAAGCACGCTTACTGCTTCGCGTTCAGACTGCCCCAGAGATCGGTACGATGTATGAACCGAGCGTCTTAACCATATGGCGAGAAACTGTAGTTTTTTGGTAGCGTTATCAACAAACGGAGGAGACTCAATACAGTCAAGTACCTATCACAGGCCGGATAGTCGAAGGTCCATCCCTATGGTGCGACAAAGCGATTGCGGCCGCTTCGATGGCGCGTCTCGGCTCCCCCTCGCAAAACCGATCGTCGACAATATCTCCCCGAGAAGGTACCGAAGGTGTTCGTGCGGGCATGTTATTCTTGGTTGTAAATTGCTGTCCTCGCGTTGTAGCCGCTTCGGTTTTTTTTGTTCTACGTGCGCGTGATCCGCTGCTTGCTTCTTGATACCGCTCCTCGTTTCGATGTATGCGTGTGCTCCGATATCGTCGCCGTCGGTAACCCCAGAGTCTCTTGGCGCTTGGGAGGGTGATAAAAGCCCTCGTCAACAGCGCCCCGCATATCCCTTACCGCGAGTCGAAGCTTACACGAGTTTTGGGAGACAGCCTGGGTGGAAACGCGTTTACTGCTATCATTCTGAACATCACTCCAAATCACGGCATGCTCGACGAGACACTCAACACTTTGATGTATGCCAAGGTATGGTGATGTTAACAAATTCCGGGGGGGGGGGCGCGGGGGGGGGTGCACTCGATAGGAGAGGTGTATTAAATATTTTGCATGGCCTCAGTCCTATGGCCATAGGGGCGGGCGGGGGTGTACTCGATGGGAGACATGTACTCGATTTCATTTATGGTCGTAGTCGTATGACCATAGACCTTCGCATCCCTACAATGCCGGGACGGAGCATGTCGGATTTTCACCGACCAGGCAAACATTGCTTGCACCAAGCGCGAAGCTCCGTAAGGTGTCTGGCGAGTCGCATCAAGGGTGAGACGCATCATCCTAAGAACCGCTCGTAAGACGGACTCGCATATGGATGACAGCTTCGAAGAGTTGATTTAATTTCCGGTGTAAGAATTTCCAGAGACAGCAATGGGAGTACTATGTAACTGCCTCTTGGGTGTCTTACCATATACACTGCGTGATACGATCAGTTCCCTTGTGCGAAGTAAAGGTTCTATACCTCGCACAAATGATCTGACTAGACGACCAGCTGTGGGTGACCGACAAAAAAACAAAAAAACAAACGGATACCCTGGTTGTCTAGCTCACGTAGTGAGCGGCATGTTTTACAGTGTCGTTGCCAACCGACGCCAACCCAACCTAATATAATTAGGGTAGGAGGGGGGACGTTATTCAAGCAATTGTGACATAGCTACGCTAACATTTCACTGCCCTTCGCATGCAACCACAGCGTAGTTTGTCCCTTTTTTTCGTCATCTTTTCGGGTTCTAGAATAGGCTACGCCCGTGAACCTTCGCTCCGCCCGCCCCCACGCCCTCCCCTCTTCCCTCTGGGTTCGTTCAGACAGCACAAAGCGTCCGAAATGCGCCGAAGCAACACATCACTAACAAATCCCCTTCGGAAGTTGCCAAGATCGGAGATTCCGCTTCCGACGTGCAAGCTCTTGGTGTCAATTTCGCTGAAGAAATAGAGCGGTGGAGAGGGGCCAACGCCTCCCAACCGCCCCCGGGCTCGTCACGGGTACACATTCGCCCATGGGAAAGCAAGGTCCCCATCCGACCCTTTCCCTCCGATTCTGTTCATGAATCGTCTCACACGTACGGCAAATCGCGTGACACCGACATCGGCGGGTGCGGTAGAAGTAAGGCTTCACCGCTTCGTTCACGCGAAAGCAACGGCAGTGCGTCATCTCGTACCGTGGGAAGGAAAACGGGGGTGAGACCAGCGACCGCAGGAGCTGCGCGCTGGATGGCAGGGACGCAAGTTTTGTCACACGAGCAACAACGGTATGACGAACGAGGGTATTCGGATTTGGGGAGGAAGGTGTCCCCCGTAGCAATCGGTGAATGCGAACCGCGGTCAAAACGAGGGGTATTTACAGCACCCGATGTCGTTCAAGGGATTATTTCGAGCATGCCGGAAAAGCTGCTGCCAGGGAGATCGAGTCACGAGCCAGCGCTGCAGCATGCATTTTCTGACTCGGTGCAAGCTTGGAGTACCTCGAAAGGACGGCATTCGGATGGCGGTAGTCCAGCAAGCGGCAAGGTGTTGCGCAGAGTATTCAACAGTACCGCCGCCGTGTGGGTGCACAGTGTTGTGTTAGAGCCATTACACCGAGCCGAAAACACCGAAGCAGGCCTCACGGAACCGCAGCCTTTCCCCGCACGAAGGAATAGTTCTCCAACAGAGCAGATGGAGCTCACCGCGGTGGCACAGAGAGCCATCGAAGAGGTGTTCGATCGCTTCGACGTCGAAGGTCGAGGTTTCCTACTTCCCAGCGGAATAGCCTCGGTACAGGAAGTATGGACACGTCCCGAAGCCGAGCCACCACCACCGCGGCACCCAACTTCATCTTCGCTCCTGCGCCCTCGCCGGGAACCCGGTCCCTCCGAGACTCGCCGTGGGTCGACCACCACCTTGGCGGGTGTTGGTTGCGAACTCGACGAGCGTGATATGAGAGCGTTAACCCGGGAGTCTTTTGTCGAATTCTGCCGCTGTGCGGCAGCCAGCGACGCCATTTTTATCCGGCACATGTTTACGAAATGCGGGTACGATTACCGGCTAGAGCTTCCTCTTGGTGCATCAGAAGCTGTGACCTCCGCGGCTGTATCGACACGGGTGCCAGCAGGGAGAACGCTTAAGTCGACTGCTCTAGGAGAACGAAAGCCAGGGAAGGACACCGTACAAAACAAAACGGGCCCCAAGGCCGTGCTTGAAAATGTACGTACGCTGGGGAAGTATCACATTTCGCAGAGTAGCAGCCGCGGCTTACATCAAAAGGGTGCCAATCGGGTGGGTCGTGCCGAGACTTCCCGCGGCGGTGCTGCGAAACCTCGCAGCAGCGAGGGAGGACATTTGAAACAGACTCACCACGCCGCGCCACCTCAAGACGAACGAGAGCACTTTGAGAACGAGAAGGACGACGATCGACACCTGGCCACCGGGGGCATAGTCGACGCTGCGGAGCTGTGGGACTGGACGGAGGACAGAAGGGATCACCAAGAGCGACACGAGCGAGGTG
Organism: Postelsia palmaeformis; assembly: GCA_037834295.1. NCBI lineage: Eukaryota > Phaeophyceae > Laminariales > Laminariaceae > Postelsia > Postelsia palmaeformis. Next base: position 5,625 of record JBBMHQ010142185.1, read on the forward strand.
GTCTGCTCTCGAGAGACGGGGGAGCGCACATCTCGCGTGTTGCTCCTCGGTCGATCACCGGTAGCTCCACAAAGCTTGCCTGCCAAAAGAACCAAGGTAGCATCATCACTGAAGCGGTCACAGGAGGCACCACGACTCGGTACAATGGAAACGCCCGCACTGCCCCAGAATCTCTGCAAGATTTGGCCGCTACCGGCGTTTGTGCCGATACCACTGTGTGCAGCCTAATTTCCCAACCCACGGTAGTTGCACGCGACCTCGACGTTGTTTTCGAGGGGGAGACTTTGCCACTCAGCGGCCAGGGGGGGTCAAAGGCGGGTGGTATGACGGGAGATACCTCCCCAGCACAGGTAGATGGCGTGCTAGCTGCCAGCGCCATGTTTGACGACACCCGAGATGGTCTTAGTGGGGAGCGAATGGTGGCACGTGGGGTGCCGCCGTGCCCGTGGTGTGGCGCTGTATTCGACGCGAAATATGGGGTGGCCGTGCACACGGCCGAGTTTTGCGACGAGGATTCAGTAGGAGCATCGGGTGCGCGATAAGATTGCTCAGCAAGCGAGCGACAAAAACGTCGACGGGCCGTGCATTGCGGCTTGGCACCAATGCAGTCGATCATTGCAGTGAAAGTGCTTGGGTTTGCAGGGTTAGACATACAAAATAAGCGGGCATACCGTGCATGCTTCGGTAGCATGGAACACTTCACCTCTATAGCCTTACGAATTAATGAACCACATGCCGACTTGCCCATTTTTTTTCACTACGTGCGAGACCGGCACCGAACTACAAATAGCATCACCAATGAAACATGCCATGACTGCAATGGCGCAGTGCCATTGGCTTGCATAGGAGTGCTGTTCCATAGCGTGCCGATGGCGCTTCAAGGTCGGACGGTCGTACAAGCGGCTTCCCAAAATTTCACGTGTTTCAAGTGATACATTTGCGAGAAAAAGTGCCTCTATACTCTCTACCAGGTAGAGTATAGGGATGTGTCCACCACACTGCACCAATGTGATCTGTTTTTCGGTAAGGGAACACATAAGGAAAAACTAATTTTCTTTTTACTCCGGGCATCGTTGGGAAATAACGGCGGGTGATTATTGGCTCGGTTATTTCGATGCACCTACAAAGAATTATGGGTTTTTCGACTGTATACCTCTGTTACCATCACACTTTCGCTTGGCTGAATTGTCTGATTATCTCGTGACGAAGGTCATCCCATCTTGAAGTGGTATACAAGGGGTAGGGGATTCCCCCGAGTGAAAGTACGTTATATCGGCATCGCTCAGTGGCCAAGACATTGTTGGAAAAAGGTGAAAGTCAACCTGAGAAAACCAAGTGTCAGCGTAGGGTAACTTTGTTGCGTCTGAGCTGTTGATGTAGAGCTTTTTCCATGGCGGAGTTCTCCTACACCGTGAAATGCCACGAATTTTTCTCAGTATGACGCGTTCTGTTCAGTGGCTCACCGGACGGGCATATTTGAGCTTTCCGTTGCTAGAGACCCCAGTACCCAGCACGCTTGCGAATGCTTCCTGTCCGGTAGTCGGTAAGTGGCAGCACATACGTAGAAGCACGTGACGAGGATTTTGCGTCCAAAAGTTGAGAAAAACACAGAATGGGTAGTCTGGAGCTTGCCACGAGGAAGCACCACAAGCAGGAATGGGGGAACATTTCTGCAGATCGGTCAGTACAAAGCCCCTCCTATGCGGTACAAATAAACATATAGCGGAAGATACGTGGAACGTCTATCTCGCCGAGTTGACCGCGGATGGTTGCACCCACTTCACACACCCTCGTATATATCTTTTCACTTTTGGCCCAGAAAGAGCCAACCTTTCACCAAGCACGTCTTTCTTCTAAGCTGAAGCTCATGCAGCCACCAGCCGTCTGGCCCCGACTGCCAGTGCTTGCCTCCTGCGGGTTGTCCATGTGCGAGTCCGCGGCCGCACTACACGCGTCATGCGGACGTCTCATTTCAGTAGATTATGCGCCTCGAACTGCCCAAGCAGTACATTTTTTTAATACCTGGTAGTGCTATTTGCCCGGACGCGTATACCTCACACCAAGAAGCAAACGTGACATGTTCTGTGCGCACCGTAGGGGTCCTCGGGAAATTTCCTCGCCTGACTCTGGACTAGCACGTAGAGTTGTCCGCTTTGTGGGGTTTCAGAACTACTATATAAATACGTACACAATATGTGAAGTTCTGATAATCTTCCGCATACTGCATTTATTTGAAGGAAAAAGGTCTTGACGACCGCGCTGGCCACCTTGCTCCCGCTTGGCGCCCTGATCCCGCTTCAACCTGATTCCACCCTGACCTAAACCTCTTTAACTAGCTCTTGGATGCTTCGTCTACAATTAGCCGACGGCAGGGTCCACTCGGCGCTCTCATCCCACACCGACCTAATCCACCGGAATCGGGGATCCTTCGCAGACACACCCGCAATGTACCGCATCTTGATGAGTCTAAGCGTATACATTTGATCGGCCACGGCATCACAACTGAAATCCCCCCACCACCCCTAATCTCCGCGTCACTACCCCCATCGTCTACCCGCGAGTGCATGGCCTTGTAAAATAATATTTCGTGTACACAGAGAACCATATCCGGTGATTGCAAGCATGGGTACAGCGTTTAGTACACAGAGCCAAATGTCCTTCCAGGAACCGTTTTTTGGACGTCTATAATACGTACCGAGCGCAAGACACGGCTCCCACCGCACCCTGAAGGGGAGTTGCTGGGAACGCATCGACTGGCGGTGTTTGTTACGCTGCCGGCGAACCTATGTTCCTGGAGTGAGCTAGATTATTACGCGTGCATCATCGACAGTTTTGTAGGGCGGTGAGGTCGGCAGCATTATCCACTATCAGGTAGTCATTGGTCATTAGCCGGCGAAGCCGAATAGTGATGGTGACAACTGCCTTCAGTCGGCAAATCGGCTGTCAAAGCCAGGCCCCCTGCTGCAAAGCCTTCTTGGCTGAGGGGGCTCCGCTGCGGGCGCCCTCGAAAGTCCCGTCTCGTCACCGGAGGCGAAATCTGCGGCACTTGGCTTAGTGTTGCGCATGAACAGCATCACTAACACAGCCTTTAGATTCACGTGATCCTCAACACGAAAAACGGCATCAGTGTCCACAACGAATACATAACAAAAGACAAATGCGAAAAGTGTAGGTATCTATCCGGGACCGCAAGACTGTGAAAGGGACAAGAGCGAAACGCGAAACTCACTACCGAATGACATTACGTATAAACAGCAGACAAGCGGCAGCTGTGGACACTCTTTGGACACTCTATTTCCCAAAAATATTTTCTTTGTTCCCTCTTTTTTTTCCCCCCCCATCGCATGCATCGTCTTAGCCGTTCTTGCTCCTGCTCCCTTCCAGTCGTAACTCAAGTCCGAGGCCATATACAGCAATAAACTCAATTCCCCCCTCCCCACGACGATGCGTGCCTTGCGCTTTGATCGCGAGGAGGGTTCAGCACTTTACCCCCTCGTCGATTGGCGTCGATGAGTAGTGTCCACTCACGCCGATCGACAGTTACAGTAGTGCCAATTGTGAAGTTAAAACTCCTGACGGAGAATCGAGCCCCCGACACAAAACCTACCAGTATTGAATAAACCACCGGGGAGTAGACTCCTCGGTGGTGTTACTCGGCACCTCGCGCGGAATGCACGCGTCGACGACGACGGTGAGTCGTCAACCATCTATAATGCAACATCATACGAATTATAAAAGCGTTGTACCGTCAGCACTGTCGAGAGAGACTTGAGCTGCGCGTGTCTGTGCGTGTGGAACTTCCGCCGCGCGCTACAGTGTCATAGGACATGAGGGTTACCCGCAGCCCGTAGTGATTTACGTTGAAAAGCTGCATTCAGCGTGAAAACGCCTCTTACAGCTCGGCGAACCCCATGAGTCGGATAGTCGGCACTCCGTTTCACGACCGGCTATTACCGCCAGTCCGACTTAAAACTACTCGGCGACTGAAAAGCCGTGCCGGCTCACAGCCCTACAGTCGGCCGCGCACAATATATGGGCCACAAATCTCAAAAAGGTACACCACCGAACTTTTAGCACACTAAAAACGGGATTCGAGAAAAGCCCTCCTCACCGTTGCTCTGATTGGTCAACGTCACATCGTAGGTGTCGTTGGCTGGAGAAGCCAATTGTACCCTTTTCAGACTGTTATTTCCTGTATAAATATAATATTATGTGATTGCCGCCTAAAACTATCGTAGTGCTAACCCCTGAGGATGTGGCAAAACAAGTACCACCATGCTGCTCGCGGGTCGTGCCATGCAACTCCTTGCGTTGCAGCTCGTACAGCTATTTCATTTGCTCGAGCTAGTTTGTCCGGACGATGCCGAAATCATGAGCATATTTCGTCGTATATGCGCCCCCACTTGAGCCCCAGGAAACGAGAACCCTTCAGCGAAATATTGCTTTCACGCTACCACAACCAAGCCAAGCAGCCCCCCCCCCCTCGAAACGCAAAGCAAAAAAAAACTCCCACAAGTCGGCGACGAATAATCCACTGACTCAAAGCCTGATCAAACATGAAAGCCAGCTTCACCAAGGGACTTTTCTTGAACGCCATCACCTCCTGCCGTTTTTTTTGGCGGAGGGAATTCCATCGCTCGGATTCGGCGAACCACTTCTTTGATTGTCTCGCGCCACTTGCAGATGGCGAACCGTAAATAGGGACGGTCAAGCTTCTTGCCGTCCTCGGGGAGGTAAAAGATGATGCCAGGAATCACGCCGACCTGTATTTGTCGGTAGTATGAGCAGCCGCGGGATGGACGCACGCAAGCCGTCGAGGCCCCCGCACCAAAAAACACCGACGATTCAAATCAGCGTGGAGCGCCATCATGAAACGATTTTAGCAGCACGGCACCGAGCGCAGCGAACGGCGGATAATTCGAACTGGCAAAGAACGACACACTCTCACCACAAAAATCGAACGGAGTCTAATTCTTCACAGCAGCTAGCTGCAGAAAAAAACGACGGCATGCCGCGGGAAAACGCGTTTGGCAACAAGGAAGTGGGGCGGGTTCACCACAGCGTTGAAGCACCACGGGTTGCGGGCAACCCCAGTTGACTTGGACAGTCTGCGTGCAAGGGGCCTCTGGCTCAAAATAATGTCGGTTGCAATTCACGCACCACGGTGCACGCTGACGGCTCTGAGCCTTACCAGAGAAGCTATTTATGGTTGACCCGTCGCTAAAACCACTGTACGTCAACCGGATCGCGTCACAGCCGGGGACCCACCGCTTACCTTGGCGTGTGTTAGCAAGAGCTTGGCGCACTCCAGCCCCTTCAAGCCCAGCGGCGTCGTGTCTACGACTAGGAAATGCCCTCCCTGTTTTCAGCGCGGGTGAAGGGACGCCGAGGTCACCGTAGGAAACCATCTACTCATTATACGTGAGTTTTTGCCTGTTCGGGATATTTGATGTAGAACCCAACCCAAATTGGAAGCACAGCACAAGGTAAATTTTGAGTTAATCAATAGCGTCGGCCGATGCGTTTGGAGACTATGCCCCAATAATTGCTCAGCTGACGCCACTAAAGAAGAGCAAAGCGTAACACCTTCGGCTGCCCTCTCTAACGACTATTCTTTTGCGGGCTTGTGTTTCGTCCAAAAATCTCGAAACGATGGGCCAGCTTCACGGGTCACCAGTTTGAAAGCAGAATGGGAAGCAAGTGCCAAGAGCACACCTTTTACCGAAACCCACCGACAAAATCCTGTTCGAGAGCAAACACCCAAAGGGCCGGGGTGCTGCAGTAGCCCCCCCCTCACCCATAAATGTTTGGCACCACCTACGAACCGTGCGTCAGAGCTACGCCGTCGTCACGCTGCCAACTGAAAAATACCGTGGCGATACCGCTAGGCGGGGGAGACCGCGCTTCCCGCCCGACCTGCGCGCGCCGACAGACCGACTGCCGAAGAAGCGATTCTTGCCTGAGGGTGCGCAACACCGAAGCCTTTCTCCCTCAGGGCATCTCCTAAAAGCAGCGCGTTCCCCTCTATCAGCTCCGGGATGCCCTGCAATAGCGTAAGAAACAGTAGCCATCGTGACGTGGAACAATGGTCATGGTAAACGAGGCCGGGAAGTCGCGTTCGGGACTGCGGGGGGGCGAAGGCGGGCGAACTCTTGGAGCCTCCAAATAGTACAACAGGAATAGTTTGTCCTTGCCTGAACTATCGTTATTTCTACAGCAGTAGTGCTGTACGCGCTCCAGCAACGTCCCCGCCGAGTCGAGCAGAATACCCCCCTGCCATGCACACTTGTTCCAGACCTGCACGCACTAAAAAATCAAAGTGGCTTTCGCCTGCTTGTATAGAAACCCTATCAGGTGCGCACCTCGAAATAACCATCCTCGGCTTCTAACGCGACGGACAGGCCGTGTTGCAGCGGCACCGGCCCGCAAATGGTTGTGGAGACTTGGTACACGGCCAGGCCCCGTAGCATCTCTGGCGTCGACAGCGCCCACCCCACCCGCCAACCTGCTCTCACCGTGGAATGCAAGCGTGCGCCACCCGCGTTTGTTACTTAAATTCGCACGGAAGAGCAATCGGTATGAGCAAGAGCGAGCGTCGTGTACGTCGCTGGGCGCATTCAGGGAGGGAGCGCGTCGAGCCGGCTATTTCAGGGTGCGGCCGGTCGCACACGGCCCGGGAAGCCTAGCTGCTTGGCCCCCTCTCCCTCGCCAGAGGCGTTGCACGTTGCGCCCTAGCATCACTTTACGGGCGGGGGGGAAGTCATCTGGATCAAAATTTCACGCTAGATAGTTTCGATCACCACCGCGATCCCTCCCTCGTTACCAGTGAGCCCGTAGAGCTTGGAGGCGCTGCACAGAGTCACCGTTCTTTCGAACATGTCCTCCTCGTCCGCCATCCTCAGGTGCTTTATCCCTCCGAACGTCGTGTTCTCGTAGACCTGCGCGAGCGCCGGGCGAGGAGGGGGTATCTCACTGCGGGTTGCCGAAGCCCGTCGCGTTTTCGCGGTGGACAGCAGCGCGTGCATGCATCTGGACGGGCGTGCATACTCATTCCAGAGGAAACCAACTCCGAACAGCCCAGCGGAGGCGTTTTTACCTATCCCATGATAGGTTCGAGGAACTCCGCTGGGAATGCAAGCGTCGGGGTCGGAGTCTCGGGGCGCACTATCGCAGAATCCTCCCGGAAATATACGAAGCCCTCATCTTGCGGAAAAGCGCCGTAAAATAGCTCACCTCGTCGCTGATGATGAAGAGGTTGTACTTTAGGGCCAGGCGGGCGAACGCTTCCAATTCCTGACGCGACAGCGAGCACAAAAGGGCAGACACGAAAACAACAACAACAACAAGCAGCGGTTAAGGACAGGGTACTGCGAATGCTCGTAGGGCGTATTTCTCCTCGTTTTTCCAGTAATTAGTTGTGCGCGCGCCCCTTATTCCGCTGCCGATCGTCGCGTATGTCGTACCGGAACCCGCCGCCCGGATGAAAAGTCTTCAGCGAATGCTATATGTGGTAGAGCATTTGCCTAGTTCGGAGGTCCAACATGCGGGTGGGTGCTTGAGACCCCGAGGTAGGCTGGGCAGCTCTCGTGTACAGTTGCATAGTCCACGAGCAGGGAAAGGTCATTAACACAGGCGTTACGACTGAGGGGGCAGGTTTGTGCCCAGGGACGACCCTTCCTGCCCCTCGATTTTTCAGGGAGAAGCGCCTCAATTACTCACTGCCAAAAGGGCTTGACGACGAAAGCCGCCCAGAACAACTCCAAGGCACTGGCTGGTGCTGGCGAGGTGCCTCGACGTTTCCAGAATATTAAATGTGCTGGGGTCTTCTGCAGCGGAAGGTCGAAGCGTGTCCGTCAGACATCGAAAAAGCAGGGCGCGTCACGTGTCATTATTTTAACCTTAGGGTAGAGCCGGGAAGTTTTTTAAAACTCACGCGTCGGGTCAGATCGGGTCGGGTCGGGTCGAGTCAGGAGGTTTTCAAACTCTCACGGATCGGGTCGGGTTACGCTTTTACCAGATCCGACCCGGCCTAATCCGTGAAAACCCCTGATAAAAAGCCACAACGCGGTGTGTACTGCGGGCAGGCTCCGCCAGGCGGTGTTATTCCGCTGCAGAGAATCAGCTCAACGCGCATCAAGGTCATCGATCACCGACTCCTATGCTGTCTCTCCGATATTAGGGCTCCTGCCGAATCGCCCCCCATGGTCAGAACCCAGAAGAAGAAGATACACAGTATAAAGCAGCAGCTACTACAGTATCAATCGCAAAACTCATCACACAGCAGCAGCAACCGGAAAGATCAACCACCGGCAGCATGCAGGAACGCTCGGAAGAAGGCTTCCATTCAGGACTAGGTTGGGAGGTAGATGGCACACAAGCGGCAAATCGCGGTCGTATCTCATTTTATAGAATAACCACACACATGCGTCAGCTGTGAGATCGACCGATTTAGTGGTTGATGCTCAGCTTTGAAGGCTGCGTCATACGTCGTCGGGCGCCTGTGCTGTACTTCATCGTATGCAAAGCGGCGCAGTCGTGAAAAAAAAACGACAAAAAGACGGCTTGATCCACATCGTCTTGCAACCCTAACTCGCGTCTTCAGTACGGGAAAGACATTCATTGTCGCCGGCCAGGGATTTCGAGCTCACACGCGGGGGTCTGGCGGGGTACGAGGGTCGGGGAGGGCGGTCGCGCACCTGGCCGCGCGCGGTTCTCGAGGGAGGAGCATTATCCAAACGTACGTCGAATACAGGGTTCAGCTTGTTGGGGGGCGTAAATCTATGTTTCTTGGCGTGGCTTCGACATTTTTCACAATATCGCTATATCCTGGAGACGTCAGAGTACTGTGTGCATGGAGCTCGGTGGTGCCTGCGTACGAAACGCAAGGAATTTGCGCACGAGAGATACGGCGGGGGGCTTCGTCCCTGAGATGGAGAGACGGTCGCCTCGAATAGGCGTGTAGACTGAGGGCTGTCATATCGTTTTTTTCGTGCTTCCTCAAAATACATACCTGGTACTGAGTACATTGAAAGTATCCTCCAGCGACCATTACCATACTTCGAAATATATTAATGTATCGTAGATCAGGCGCTCATTTGACCCCCTGCGACAGCAAGGTTTGGCAGTTCGATTTCCGTTGGGAACGCCCGTATATATATATAAAATCAATTTCCCCCTGTTTTTCAAGTTCATTGCGATATATCATCCGTACATCGGCACTTAAGAGGCAGTACAAGTCGTGGGTTCCGTGCGAAATGGGAATGCCGAACTTCGCCTGTTCAGTCCTTTCGTGGGATATTATGCCTTGTTCGGCAACGTTACGTTTCTGCCTCACGCGGGTGTGCAGTATCTGTGCCGTAGCTGTCACGAATCGCTAGACCAATCGGTGGTATCCTTCCGCTCCCACCTGCAACTTGCGACACACATCGATCATTCTGCTCTGCTGAAAACGGTAACCTCCTCCCCGTAGACCGCGACCAAGTGAGCAGTACACTGAGTAACTGCACACCCCCGCGTATTGTCGGCGCTGGATTAATATACTACTGTAATTGGTGCTGCTGTGACGACCTCTGAATTGCTGCCACGTACTGCAAACGCACGAGGTTGGCCGGATACTCTCCCTCCCTTCGATATTTCTTACCTTCTTGGTGTAGCAGTGGCCGCAGGGGTTGTGCGGAGAGTTGAGCAGGAGCACCCGCGTCTTCGGCGTAATAGCTTTCTCGATCTGTAAAAACAGCGATGAACAAGTTGCCAAGACGAGCGCAAAGCAGGGCAAAGCCAATATCGACACATCAGTCGCCGATGGGCATTCGACAACGAAACAAGACAAGCAAAGAACTACGGGGAATCAACGGAACTTTTATTTTTTTCTCATGGGGGTTAGGAGTTGTACCTGGATTACTTGTACGACTCTCGGTGACATTGGCTGGGGAGTGGAGTGCTTGCTGTGCTCTTCTTCTCGGATTGGAAAAAAAACAAAAAAACTAGGCGTTGCCAGGGCTGGCTAGCGAAGAAAGCAGCAATGTTCGCACCCAAACCCGACGCCGCTCCGCACAGCTCGCAACGCGCAGCAACTTTCGTGCTCCCACCCTCCTTCGAACATGACGCGAGGTGTTTCCTGCTTCACGCCGCCGTCTTCGTCGCCGCCGGAAAAACCTAAATGCGCCCACCCCCGCCCTAGCGTTCGTCTACAGGTATCACACGCCGTCGTATCTGACGGCTCACACGGGCGCATCAAAATGGGAAAATAAGGTACGTCGGTACTCCACCGAACCACCTTTACGACAACCGGTCTCGCTCCTCACGCCGCCTCACATGCGTGGTCCTGACACACACACGTACGGCTCGCCGTAGGACCTGTGCCCGAGCGCACCCGGCCGTGCTCCATGTTCCATAGGCATGGTTGTGCGCATTGCGCGTGCGGTGCGTGTCTCCACGTAACCGAATCACGGGCTTCTCCCACGGCAACAGCATGCTTACGCACCTCCACCATGTCGGGAGCGAAATCCGGGCCGCGAAGCTCCATCAAGACCGGCGTCGCCCCCGCAATTCGCACCATGTTGATGGACCAGGGGTACGCCGGGTTGAATATCAAAACCTACAGGACAGTCGCCGCAAGGGGGGGGGGCGCGGGAGTCGCGTGTACGGCTATGGACAGCAGTCATTCACCCTCCCGGTCTGTCACTTGGGCTATTGATAGTGCTCGAAGGTGAGCATATAAGTTTGACTCTCATGCGGTACATCCTCATGGCGAAACTGCGGCGGCCGGAACTTTTCAGCCGGTAGGATGCCTTACTCGCTTGCCCTGCTATGGTCGTGCTTCAACACAGGACAACGGGGCCATAGGAAATATACACTCTCCAACTAACGGCATTATGTAGCGGTATCAGGCCAGCACGCCGCGCTGACGGCATCTTTCCACTGTCGAGGCTCTTAAACGCACAAAAACAACGTTGCCGGTGTTTATCCATGGATCGGCGCCGCGACAGCCCTTAGGTCCTCCCTCGGTTGTTCCAAATAGTATGGCAATAGGAGACGAGCTTGCCGTTTTACCGCTCTTTCTTCCCCGCGAGCTTGACAAAAGCTACCAGGTACCAGCTACCTACTAAGATTCATGTTCATAGCAGAGTGACTCTGCGGGCGGTAACTTACTTCGTCCCCGGGATCCGTCATTGACTTCAGACGGTCGAACAGTCCTTCCGTTGCGCCAACGGTGACCTGCGGAGAAAACGGTGCGGGCAGCATATCTTTGGATCAGAACCGCGCGAGCCGCCCAGTGCTTGCTATCGCGACTGACCGACCCCCCATCGCTCCTTTCTTACCGCGGTCTCCGCCCGTGAAAGTGGTCTCCTCCGGGGTTAAGGCCCGTTTTTGATTACACGGGTTCCGCAAGTTTTGTCTTCGCCAAATGGGTAGGTTTGCGGAAATTTGTACTTGACAAAACAGCAAGTGTTTTCGCCCAATTTCGTCTCGGAAAATTCCGTAGTTCTTCGTTGGCAACTTGATGGGAAGTATTTACTTTTCTTTTGCTATTTGGAGCTGCAATTTCGAGACTTGGAAAACCCAATGTCCGAAACGTTGTCAATTACGGCAAGTGTTTTACGTGTCACTAAAAGCGGTTCTAGACAGTAGAGGCGGGTTGACGTTGACACTAAACCGGGTTCTTCTTGCTGTAAATTAAACGCACATGGCCTTGGTGGTTCGTTAGTTCTGACCACTTCAAGTGAAGTGGAAGCTTGCGCTTGCGTCTTGGCTACTAACATTCGGCACCCTAACAAAGAAGAGTCCCAGGGCCGGCGGGTCGCCCCTCCTCCCACAAAACTATGACACCAGCGTCTGCAAGCTCTAAAGTTATTTTTTTAAATTCCACTTTCCGACCGGAGTTCGGGACGTCTCGATACGAGTTCGATAACCCGACCGCGACAGGAATCGACCTATGGTCGTGCATCGGCGTGTGCGATTTCAAATCCGGGAATAGTAGTCGCATGTCCCCGTCCACGAGCAACGTATTAAGACGGTGCAACCAGGCGGTATATCGAAATGATGCACGAACCGGCAGGTGGCTCGGGCGCTCAAGGCTATCGCCCTTATCCCAGCCAACCTGTCGCGCAAGGGTATTACGCATGGGTACGGCTATATTGCCTGCCAGCCTGCCGTCTCTCACCATGACGTTTTCCGGCGAAATCGCCCTCTTGCCGCCCCCGCCCCCCTGCAGGTCGTAGCGCTTGTTGTAGTACTTGCAAATCGCGTTCTGAAGTGACCTCAGTCTCATCCCTTGGATGTACTGGTTGAGGTCGCTCTGGAAGGTGGGGTGGAGACGTTGTCGTCGTGCGGGTCAAAACAGAGGCACGATCGAGAGCGGCATTTAGCTTTGTCGGAGTGCGGGCTTGCTCATCGTGCAGCAGCACCTGTACCATGCAGAGGGGAGAAAACGAGAAAAAACTCACACAGCCTTTCTGAAAAACGAAACAACAAAACTTGCAACACGTAGCACAGGAGCTTGAAACACACGCGGCGGGCAGTTCAACTTGAGTTATTCTACTAGTTAGTATCAACTTAAGACGGCTAGAATCGGAACAAGTTCCACGCGTTACCCGCAATATCATCCGCTTCTGTAGGCGCCTGGTTTGTGGCAGCCGATTTTCTGCAGGTCTCGCGATCACCGATGAAAGCGTCGATATACGGTCGATGGACTGACAGGCAGACAGACAGACAGACAGACTGACAAACACTGGTTTGTCTAGGTTTACAAGTCATTTCTTGTTTAGCCGAGAGGGTGTGCGCGTGATAAACCCAACCGAAGAGGAACATACTGTGCTCCTGATGGAATGATCTGGCAACAAGCGCTCGGTGGGCGGGGTAGTGCCGTAGTACGTGAGCCTGCCACAAAGGTCTTGACTCCCACGGACGTCAGCATAGACGTCAGCCCACGATGTGCTGGGGCAGGTTGAGGGAGTCGACGTGCGAGATACCAAAGAGTCAGGAGGTAGTCGTGGCGATACGCTTGCCGGGAACGGTGCCAGTTGGTATCCTGACGGCGACAGCCTACAAACAACGACGACCAAGACTCAGCTTCCGCGACACTTCCGAGGGAGCGAGACCCGCCTGTTGTTCTGGGTGCATCGCTCGTGGATGCATCCGGTTGCGCGTCGTTGGGAGCACTTCATCGCGAGTCGATATGGCGTTGTCCATTGCGGTCGAATCACGATCACTATTATATCACAGCGCTCCTCCCTATTTCACGAACGAAAACATAAACATTTCCCGATTTTCCATCTGTTTTTCCTTTTTAATAGGCGTTCTTGTTTTTTTCGTCTCTTCTTGTCAATTGGCCTGGTGTGGAGGGGAAGGGGGAAGGAAGAAACAAAGGAGAAAACCCCCCCCCCCCCCCCCGCCAAGCGGGTTTTAGTAGGAATGCAGCTCACCCTTCATACGACTCGCCCAACATCTCACGGCGCTTCGTGCGTTGGGTCCAAGCAATGTCGCCTCATCGGTAAACACCCGACGTGGTCCGTC